>JADKLZ010076083.1:0-10705 GCA_021533235.1 Biomphalaria straminea | reverse complement strand
AGACAAGACACGTGCAAACAGCAGAGACAAGACACGTGTAAACAGCAGAGACAAGACACGTGTAAACAGAAAGACAAGACACTTGTAAACAGCAGAGAAAAGACACGTGTAAACAGCAGAGACAAGACACGTGTAAACAGCAGAGACAAGACACGTGTAAACAGAAAGACAAGACACGTATAAACAGCAGAGACAAGACACGTGTATGCAGAAAGACAAGACACGTGCAAACAGCAGAGACAAGACACTTGTAAACAGCAGAGACAAGACACGTGCAAACAGCAGAGACAAGACACGTGTAAACAGCAGAGACAAGACACGTGTAAACAGAAAGACAAGACACGTGCAAACAGCAGAGACAGGACACGTGTAAGCAGAAAGACAAGACACGTGCAAACAGCAGAGACATGACACATGTAAACAGCAGAGACAAGACACGTGCAAACAGCAGAGACAAGACACGTGTAAAAAGAAAGACAAGACACGTGTAAGCAGAAAGACAAGACACGTGCAAACAGCAGAGACAAGACACGTGCAATTAGCAGAGACAAGACACGTGTAAACAGAAAGACAAGACACTTGCAAACAGCAGAGACAAGACACGTGTAAACAGCAGAGACAAGACACGTGTAAGCAGAAAGACAAGACACGTGTAAACAGAAAGACAAGACACGTGTAAACAGAAAGACAAGACACTTGTAAACAGCAGAGACAAGATACGTGTAAACAGAAAGACAAGACACGTGCAAACAGCAGAGACAAGACACGTGTAAACAGAAAGACAAGACACGTGTGAACAGCAAGGAACTAGACACTAGATTTTAAAAAAATAATTAACACTCTGCTATGTTCTTCACGTCTGATCTCAATTTGCGTCAACATTCCCAGAAGGACTTGGCACAACATTGCACAATTGAATCACATTGAAAACAAAATTACAAAGAGAGTTTGTGTTCGTTTGAACTCGGATGCGGTCCCTGCCAATGGTGTTCTGTTTGGGAAGAATTGAATGTAAAAAGGTTTGCAGCACGAATATTGAATAATGGAAACCAAAGATTAGAAACGTGGCTGTATTTCTGACCTGTTCACTTTGTTATAATTGTCACAACTTGCTTTAGAGAGCAGTCTAGTCTCTCCAAGTAAAAGGCTATAGATATATAGATAAGGGGCCTCGAAGCCTTTCTCTAAACACCCCAAAGAAAAACAGTGTTGAGAATAATATTTTGTTTTTAAAAGTTTAATACTTTCAGATTAAATTCAATAGAACAAGTCCGCCAGAGATGAAAACATAAATTACTTGTACAAATAGAAATACTAACTTAAATGAAATAGTATTGTCGTTGGATAAATAAAACACAGTGAAGATACTGATTTATAACTATTCATCATATGACACTGTTAGCTACTAGTTTGCTTTATGTCCCTTATATACAGTCTTATAAAAACTTTTAAATTTTTTTACATCCTTATTAGTTCAATTGTTTTTCAAGCTTCTCAACCTTTAATCTTACACATTCTTTCTCTTTGCATCCATATCTTTTTTTAAGATTTCGAGATTTTGAAGCCTTACAATTAACACGCTTTTTTTTTTCGAGCACATCCACAATGTAACTATCTTCCTTTACCTTAAAATCTTTATCTTTCAAACCAACATATGTGGTGATTATCAACGAGGCTTCAGAATTATTGGTGATCAGGCTACAAGTGATACTGAGTGGCATGGTTTCCTTGACAAAAAGTGTACCAAAAGGCTCTCCAGGGTCAAAGCGAAGCTCTGCAATTACCTGGCCTGCAAAAAGAAAAAAAATTAAATTTATTTTTCAACCTTTTTTTTTGTAAGCAGTGAGGGAAAGGGGGAGGGTATCTATGAGATGGTTTCCATGCTGCCTTTAGACGCTCATAAAACACAACTGGATTCGAACTCAAGCCCCCTGTTTTTGCCACTCAGAAACACATCGCACGTGATATTTCATTACGTTTATAAAAGATACAGACACACAAATAAAAAAGCTAATTTTAAATCACCTTGTTTGTTGCAGATCTACAACACAAAAAGCTGTTTGGGTAGCTAGATTCTAGAGTTCAGTTGTGTCAAGGAGAATTCCATTCATTGTTAGTTCTACCAAATAAATGATGTTAAGAAATCATTTCTTATCTTTCTGTACGTATGTTGTGCAGACAAGAAATATATATAACGCTGTTCAATATATATTAATACTATGAATATATTTTTTGCTATATTATATTTACTAGTCTGGACGCACAGGCAATATTCTTACAAAGCTCGTTACTTAGTATCTCGTGAACAAAAATCTTAACCTTAAATAATTCTTAAATTCTTGGAATTCATTTCCCAGCCTAAGACATTAAACCATCTCTAGTTTTCATTTTTTTAAACATTAATTTAATTTATTGGGGTCAAATCAACGATGGTATCTATCGTCGATCAGGATAGTAATTTTAAAAAAAATCTTTTTTTTTTGTTACTTCTAAACTGGTTTATTCAGATTATACTTTCGTTTTCAATATTTGTTTAATTGAGAATTCACCATTTCCATTGAATAAAAAAATCGCTGATCACATACATACTTATTGATGCAAATCTAAGGTATAAAACTAGTTTTAGTCTTAATGAATAGAATCATTAGAAATAATTACTGGAAAAAAAATCTGTTTTTGTGGGTGTAACACATTTTGTTGGAGATCGATACGTCTGCTCAAAGTAATTGCGTGTCTGATTAGAATATATTTACTGAAGCCTCTTTTTTTACCCAGGGATCTACAGTTCATTCTGAAAATGTCTTTGTTACTTGACAATGAGAGCACGACCCAACGTTACATTATTGTGGGTAGCTTGTCTGTTAGGAGGCATTGTGCATTGAATGTTACAGATTCTATGTATATGTTGTTGTCCAATAACGTAATAGTTGCTTATTTTTTGTGTAGCGAACAGTATGTTTAATAGATTTATTAAAAAAACTTTTTTTAAAAATAAGCAAGAAAAAACGTTTGTTTAAGATGTTATAGTTAAGTCAGATTTAGGATCTAGGACTAGGTGTTTGACTCTTTCAATGTTAGAGTTTAGTGAAATCTAGGACTAGGTGTTTGACTCTTTCAATGTTTGAGTTTAGTGAGATCTAGGACTAGGTGTTTGACTCTTTCAATGGTTTATTTCTGTTAGATCTAGCTATCCTCTAAGAGCTGTTCTTTCACTTTCATGCGTTCAGTGTTGTCAATCAGTCAGATGATAGACTAGGGTTACCAGACAACTGCTTGCACAATTATTCATTGGCATAGACAAACATTTGAAACAATAAAACTTTTAGTACAGTAATCAATGGCAATTAGTTATTTTATTTGATACCAACAAGGGAAATTAATCCTTCAGTATTCACAGATAGAGCTTAATATGTTGGGTCAGGCCCCCTGGATCATTGTACACATTATATGTCCCGCACTCTTCTCGGATCAATTTGAAACTTTAAACAAGTATTTATTGTAAGAGTAATTGGTATCTTAGTTTTTCTAGGAATCCAGTTGTCTTAACCTTGAAATGTAAATGATTTGAACAGTGCCTGATTTAAGTCTGTGTTTGAGCCTGCACACTTTTAAAGACATTTATGAATATGGACTTATTACATCCTCGGGAAATGACAAAACTTTGAAATTGAATCTCATTTTTCTTAAAGATACATATTTTTTTTTCTTTAGTTGAAGCAACTTTTTTTACCCGGGGGGGGGGGTGAGAGGCAAGGAGCGGCTACATGACTGGCTATGCCGTGAACTCGACCCTGTTTTTTTAACACATATTTTTTTCTAAAAACTAAATGAAAATAAGAGTAGCTTTTAAAAACCCAGCTCATTTTTTCAGACAAACTCGTTTTTTTATGTTATTCTCATTACAATAAAAATGTTTATTTCAAAAAATGTCCTCTAATGTGCATATCATTTACTTTAACATCCTTTTCTTAGAAATTGAAAATCCTTTTTTTCCCTTGAAGAGCTACGTTGCATTAAGTGGGTCAGGTTGACTTGGCTAATCGATTTATTCAAAGCCAGCGTGCCCTACTTGTCTTTCCAGATGTTACGAAGTTATTAGAGGCCGAAGAGATACACACATTATCTAAGTAAAATCAAATAACGGCCAGGTCCTGAAATTTGGTTACATTAGGGGAATGAAGTCAACAAATGTTGCGGAAGTGAAGTGTGTGGGTGCATGTGTGAATGTGTGTGTGTGGGGGGTGTTACCACATTGATACATCTACAATGAGGAAAAAAACCCACTAACAAACGTTTACAAAGTGTGTGTAATCCTTATTGCTTGTATATTGCTTCAAGAAGTTTAAAATTATCCTTCCCCCCCCCCCCCGGAAATTATAAATAAGTTGGCTAAAAATGATTATTGTGATTGTGTACAATTGTAAATAGATGTAATTGAGTACAAGACGGTACATGATTCTTATACTACGTCAGTAAGTTAAATTGGATTCTAGTGTGATGCTTCTCCTGCCTCTGATACAAAAGTGTTTCCATGGTAATGGACCTCATTCACCAAATGTAAATAAACACAATTAGCCACGTCATAATATTGATAAAATAGTGAAAATTACGTATCACGTGACACCCTTACGTATTGCGTAATTTGTATAGAACATTTAGAGAAAATGTTGTTTGTTTACGTTTGGTGAATGAGGCCCATTGGGTGATTCAGACCTGTTGTCGTCTTTTTTTTTTTTTTGTCGTTTTGAGTGATATAATGACAACGTTATTTTAAAAGTTTGTTAATAGTTAATACCGTTCTTCTCGTGAATTAGAGGTGAGTAGGAGTCAGACTGTAGAAGATGTGATTAAAGACCAAAGGCTTTATATGCTATTAAAGACGTTTAATGTAGAGATGTAAAATAGAGCAATTTTGCTGAATTATGTCGGGTTATTACTTTTAATAAGTAAATGTGTCATACACACACACACTTTAGCTTACCATTGACAAACCAAAGTACAAAAGAGAGTTGGTCAAAATGTAAGGAAATGTGTTTCTAGGGACAAAAATATTTCTCACATTGTTTATTTAGAAAGTGACTATTTTTTGTTTTTAACATGTCTATTTTATTTTTATTTATTTTATTCTTTGGTTCACTCTTCTGACTGATGACAAAACTAGAGAGACGCCAAAGAAGAAAAAATGTTTTTTAATTAAATTCATTGACACATTTGATTTGCCAGTTGTTGTTTTTTCAAAGCTTTTTCTCCCCCCTCTAACCGGAAACCTATCAGACATTTGGAAGGAAAAAAGAAGGATGGGATAGAAAATAGAAAGGTCTCAGGGTTCCAGTCAACGGCAGAAGGGGAATATTTCTCCTGACGTCTTATCGATCTCAGAAGGTCAACAGCTGCCTGGCGTTGTGGGCAGGGAAGCTGACGTGGTAGTATCCCCCCTCCCCTTTTTGCCAATTCTGGTGTGAGTGTTTAGTGCAGTGGGCAGTGGTAAAGTAGGCCAGTATGAGTGTGTAGGGCGAAGAGACTGGGGCAGAAGTGAAATATGTCCGAAGATTGTATCATGTTCTGAAGACTTGTACCGTCCATTGTTTCACAAGGCTGGCCAGTGCTATCACAGACTGCGAGAAGTACACGAGAACTAACTGCTGGACAGAATGTGATGACCAGTGACTAGTTTTGTTCTTTCATTTGTATAACAACCTGTTACCGGACATTCCATTATATAACAAATAACTCCTGATTTAGCAACCAATTACCAGACATTCCATTATATAATAAATAGTTCTCTGTATAGCAACATATTACCAGACATTCCATTATAAAACGAATAGTTCTCTGTACAGCAACTTATTACAAGACATTCCATTTTATAATACTTCTTTATATAGCAATCTGTGGCTATAACAGATAAACAGAAAGATCTCAATTTTGTTTTATTTTTACAAAGCTTATATCAACTCTCTATGTCTGTCTGTCTGTCTGTCTGTCTGGTACAAATTTTAATTTTGTTCAAGTTATTTCTCCAACTTCCCATTCTCAGAACAATTTAAATTTCGCACTTGCTCTAAAAAAAACATGAATGAATCAAAACATGAGCAGTTAATTAATTAGGGGTAATTAATCAATGTTCTTTTGATATAGAAAAGGAGATAAATAGTACAGTATGGCTGTAAATTGGTAGTTCTTGCCTTTTATTTTAAGGTATTATTTTTCGCTTTTCCAACGCATGCTTTATTATTATAAAAAAAAGTGCATACTTTTAGAAGTTCACAAGCAGATGTCATATTTAAAAAACATGCTTGACGTGAATATATATATATATATATCAGGGATAGCGAAACCATTATTCCCATAGTCTATATGTAAAAAAGACATACCAGTTTATTGTTCAGTTACCAACATATTACCAGACATTCCATTATAAAACGAATAGTTCAGTTACTTATGGCAATGTGCTGTAAGGTCACCTTACCGTTTAAAGTAGACATACATAGTATTTACCATATTACATATGTAAAACTTTGAGATGTAACATGACGGATTGAACAATTGTTTTGTAATTATTGTTGAAGGTATGGCAGACTGTGACCTTGTTTTACATTGGGCGAGATATATTCGTTTTTCCTGATACAAACAACGGACACAGTACAATATAGAGTTTTATGCTCAATCATCATTTCACTCGAAGCACACACACACAATGAAATCTTGAGTGAATACATGTGTATCAAACTAAACACACACACATACGCAGATTACTCACCACACATCCAACACAAACATACACACAGCGTTCACAACAGGCTTATAATGTGTAAAATTCAGAACATCATGTCAAAGACAGGACGCCACTCAAGTCCATTTAATTTCATCGATTTAGCTCGGCTAGAGGATGTTAGGGAGGCTAACTGCTAAAAACATCTCTAGGGCCTTTTTTTAGCAGGCCTTTAAAGAGGGGCGGACACTAGACTTGTGAGTTAATAGCTTCAATCTCAGGAGGTAGAAAATACTGGCAGGAGCTATTACAATGTCAAACTGAATCTTTTTAGAATTATGCGGTTTACTTTCCAATAATTCAGCAAAATAAATAGGACATTTTAATCTCCTGTTATTGTTTAAGTGATATAATTTTCAATTCATTATATATATATATAACTTAGCCAACAAGCCATACAACAATGTGCACAAGTTAAACCTGAAATAAATCCATCCTTTTATTTTTACATGAGTTTCTGACTTTTATCATCCAAATCGTCCCCTCTTCAATTTCTTAAGCAGCTTTGTGGCAGAACAGGCTTGTTCTACTTATCTTATCTTATAAATTTAAGACGTCTAGTCACTTCCAGTATCTGCTACTAGCTCAATAAATATTCCTTGTTGAACGAATAAATGTGATAAGTTCTGTCCTTTACGCAACTCAAGATTAGTGTCGCTGTAAGAGACAAGCCATAAGAAATCCTACAAATGCGACGCCCTTTGATGGATTTAGATCTAGGCTTAGATCGATAGCAAGGCGAAATAAAAGAGTGTTTACAATGATGGATAATCCGATACAATTTTTGTTAAATGTTGGCTTGTCCTATTGGAAAATTGACTCTGGTCAGCGTAATAAATTATAAGTGACTGGTCTTATCTTATAAAATACAGACGTTACTTCAAAAAAGAAGATGGTAACGTTCTACATGTGTTAGTAGGTCAATCTAGTCATGATGTTAATCAATGACTTAAATTCTGCCATTTCACTGGTTTTCCTGGTTAGCTCAGGCAAGCCATTCCATGCTCTAATAGCACTAGAGAAGAAGGAGCATTTGTACAAATTTGTACTAGCATATGGAACGAGGAGTGTGCATTTATCTTTGTGTTTTTCTGAGTATTTTATTTTGTTTTGTTTTTGTATTTAAAGATTCTGGTTCATTGTTTATGTATAATAGATATTTTACTTTTAATTGTTCTATCCCGAAGACACTCTTAAATTTACTGATTTTACTAAAGGTGTTACTCTAGTCAAATGTGAATATTCTTTTGTTATGTATCTCACTGCTCTATTTTGTATCTGTTCCAGTTTCTTAATGTTTTCTTGTTTTCTTAAGGGTTCAATAAAACCTTAACAGCGTAGAATGTTGGCACACTTCTGTCTTAGAATAGAATAACAAAATACTATCAAGTGAATTTACTAATTCACATGAGAAAACTGACTCCCCCCAAAAAAAAACAACAAAAAAAAAACGTATTTACAACTGAATCGATCTTGTTTCTTTCTCTTGTATCTGTAAATATTTATCTCTATTCTGAAAGATTCTCGAGAGTGAAAGAAGAAGAACGTAAGTATAAATTGTTTCTCGACTTATTCATGAGCATCCTAAGTTATTTTTTAGAATACCTCTAGTCAAGTCACTCCTTTAAGGTGGGTGGGCTGACAGCTCGCTCCAAACATAACTCTAGCTCTAAATTTAAGAATTAATGTATATCGCTGAGAAAATAATTACCATCTCGTTGGCCAGACGGGGAAAACTCTAGTTTGTCCTTTATAATTTTTCAAAGTAAAAATAAATAAATGTAAAATTTGGCTAGAGACTAAATCTAGGTCTAGATCCTACATCGGTTTTGAAAGGAATATTGCGTTCTTGAAAGGATTATCGCGTTCGGGAATTTCCGAATGTAACATTTTATTGATTCAAGAGTTTAATAAATTAATGTTCAGGAAAATTGTGTGCATTGTCTTCTAAGTGTGGATCTCAATGCTTACCACTGGAATATTAAAAGGTGTACTAGATCTATACATTTACTGAACCAGGATTCTTTCTCAGGGAGAAGTGGGAACAGTGAGGGGTAAAAACATTCTTTTAAATGTAACATTTATTATTGCTTAAGAGAAGAAACAATCGCCCAATAAACTCATGAAGGAGGTATTGTTTTTTTTTATTTTTAATGTTTTTCTTGTTATTTAGAAGAAAATATTTACGAGCTTACGAAAAAATAATGTTTTGATTTCGGTTGCATAGCAACGCACGTCGTGTTTGCTGTTTTTATTCTTGCCGATGTTATTAGAAATAATAATTTGAGGGAGAGAGAGAGAGAGAGAAAGAGAGAGAGAGAGAGAGAAAGAGAGAGAGAGTGAGAAAGAGAGAGAGAGAGATAGAAAGAGAGAAAAATAGAGAAAAGGAAATGGAGAGAAAGATGGGGGAGAGAAAGATCTTATTTAAAAATATGATTGTTACATTTAGGCCTACATTTTACTGTAAACATTCTAAATGTTTGCTCCTTATTTACACCACTTTTCGTGTACGAAATTGTAAATCCTCCAACATTTTAAAGATCCCTTGTAAGTGTTCTGAAACATAAGGAACGAAACAAAAAATAAATTGAGAAATGGAAACAGCCAGCACAGGCCATATCAATCAGTGCATGCTGTTGCCTCTTTTCAGATCAATACGCATGCGAACCTCTGAGAGGAGAAGTAATTACAATCAACTCTTCTAATGACAAACCCCGCGTAAAATTGTTGATGGCTTCTATTCTTTCAACAACCAAAATGTGGAGTTTGATCAAGTCCGTTTTTTTTTTAAATATATTTTATAAACTTTCAATCGTGTATTACATTTTGATTTGTTTATACAATGTTCAACCAACTTTAAATAAATTACAAATCCATGACTTTCAAAACGAAAAAAAAACAAATATTGGATCTATAATATCGACATATTTCTAGTGTATCCAGAGTACAATGTCTAAGGGGACAAAACCCCACAAATTTAGCCATATATCTGAATACTGAAGGATTAATTTCCCTTGTTGGTATGAAACAAAATAATTAATTACCAATAATTAATTGACTAATTGCTCTTTAAATTTATTCGTGTATTCTCTACCCCAATGAATAATTGTGCAAAGTCTTAATTTGATTCTAGCACGGGTGTGGGAGAAATCGCGTGCTCAAAATGTTTACTAGTCAGAGTTGGTTTTGGAAAATTTAGAAGCTCATTAAAAACAGACAATGGAATTTCTTATTAATTCATGAGCTAATTATTATTTCAAAGTATAGAACAAACAAACAAAGAATACGTTCTCTTCTTTTGTACCATCTCAAATATAATAAAAAAACAAATTTTTCAAAACCACTATGTTGAAAATGAATGAGTCCGTTGATCAATTCATTCATTGGGCTTATTAAAAAACACACATTAGATCTATTGATCATTTCTCTTTTCGAGAAAGTATTGTCTAATATTATCAAATATTCAAAGCGTTGAATAGAATACAGAATTAAGCAATGTTTATAAAAGAATAGGTCTTTTGTTTTTGTTTTAATTACTCTAGCGCGAGCCAGCAGAGATGGAAGATTTCATTCTAACGATGATCAATGGAAAGAAAGTATATAAATAAAAACATTATCGTCCTTTGAACAACAAAGAAACCTAAGCCTGGTCTACGTGACGACATTGATTCCTGCTTTAAATCCTAAGAAATGATAATGATATATTAATCTTTGTATTAACTGGCGCACATATGTGTAATTTTACTTATACAGGCCAGAGACAAGTATAATAGAACTTTAATGTACTATAACTAGCCTGCAGCTATGGCTATTTTCCCTATTCATTTGTCATTTGTTTGGATGGTTTGCTTTAGTTGGTTGTAGTTTTTTTTTTCCTTTTTATTCTTTTTTTTTTTTTGCATTAATGTTTGCTGTCAAAAGAATTAATTTTTA
>JADKLZ010076079.1:0-12385 GCA_021533235.1 Biomphalaria straminea | reverse complement strand
ATATGTCCGTACCGACCGTAACTCTTTTTCAAGCTGTAAGGGAAGTCGCTCGAAATCTAGAAAATCAACCTTTTGTGTCTTAAAAAGTAAAGACTTTCAGTTTTCAAAGTTTAGAAATAATGCAAAATCATTTCTCGGATTTTTTTTTACATGGGCTATTAATCACAGAAGTATACATTCACGCAAATATATGAAACAAAGTCATTTCCTGTTAGTTTCTTTTGAGATAATGTTTCAAAAATCCTAGATCGAAATAATTCATATGTCTGTTGATTTTAATCATCTTACCTAGATCTTTCTAGATTATGTATCTAAGAATTGCAAAATAATAATTATGAGACCAGAGTAGCCTACTCTTATTTTTTTATGCTCATTTATTAGATCTAGATCAAAAAATTAATTTAGGGTTGAAAAAAACAACACAACTTTACTTCTTATAACTCCTTTACAAAACAAGCTTTGTTTCAACTTTAAAAAACAATTTAATAATTGTGTTTTGTAATGTTAAAAGATCCCCATGTCCAGTCTAGATATAATATATATAGGTCTATGGTACTGCCGTTTATTTGGAGATTGGTGTCTATCTCCCTATCTGCTACATAAAACAAAATTAATGCATTAATTAGGATTGATTCGTGTACTGTTATTGACTAACGTAACGTCAAAACGTAATTAAAAGACTATATCCATAAAAATATACTTATATCCACGTCTTTCATTAACTCTTTCTCTCCATAATTATTTACCACATTCTGGCGGAATCAACGTTGGTATCGTCTGTTCGGAGAGAAAGAGGGAGGTAGAACTACTGCTAGAATTTGTTCCCCTTATTTCGAAATTAAAAAAAAAATTAATCACCAACCATTAATTAACTAATTTATTTAATTATTTTTATTGTTTCCTGTCTTGTCAGGTTTAATGAATAATTGTGCTAAGTTTTTAGCTTGATCCAAGAATGGGAAATGGGAGAAAAAAGATGCTCAAACTTATTTTACCAGACAGACAGACAGACAGACAGAGTGACTAGATAAATTCATTGTAAAAAAAAATGTGGTTAAAATGAAACACTTGATGTGTATAGAAGAAAAAAAGAAGATTACAGGAATACAGTAGAGGTTATAACACAGGCCATTGCTCTTCCAAGCGGGGATACGGCGATTCCCATAGCTTATTGTATAACGATGTATCCAGCAAACAGACCCAAGATCAGTTCCTGGTTATCGTGACTTCAATTATAAGACTAAAAATAACTAACATTAATCAGAACAAGCAAAATAAAATTAGAAAAAAACAAGATTACAGAGAGAGTTTGTGTGATACACAAACTCAGAGGCGGCCCCCGTCGGAGTCGGATTCTGTCAGATCCGCCTATTCGCAAGATTTTTCGGATGTTCCTTCTAAGTTGAAAATAATTAACTTCTCACTGGACGACGGATAATGGCGAGCAGGGTCTAAACCTGCCTTATCTTGATGTTTGCGCACTAGACTGTAGTTCGGATTTATCGTTGGTCCCTGGCTCAATTCCTGCATGCTCCCATCCCATCCTGTGGAAGGTTTGTACTAGAAAGTAAACTATCTTTAACTCTGAAGAAACATTCGAAACATGTAAAACAAATACATAACCCGGGAGCGTCGAGATAATCAATTCAGCACGCTAACCGCAAGACAAGGCATTGCTCTTAACGTAATAACAAACTGGTTACAAACTAATAGCCTGATATATACAATATGTCACATGAGCGATTTTAAATAATCTTTTAGCATTGATCTGTAGAGATGTAGATCTACATAAACTAAACTTCTGATTTAGCACTCTTAATATCTATCTTATTAATTATTATTAATTTGGATGTAATTTAGATAAAATTTAAGTAAAATTTAAAAAAGCCCAGATAATCAATAGAATGAATGCAATATTAAATTTAAAAATAGAAGATTAGTTTTAGTTTATTATAATATTTCAATGTAAATCTAGACATAAACATCCGGAACAATCTATTATAGATACTTAAACTATCGCAATATTTCTGAAGGAACAGTAAAGGTTAAATCATATTTTCAAAAGCCTTTTGTGTTGTTTTTTTTTTATCTAACCGTGACGGACAGACCAACCAACAGACAAAACTCACAAAAATATGCTTCTTTCATTCTAATGGGGACACTAAACAATTTTTTTTAAAAAATCTGATTTTTAAAAAAGTTTAAGAAATTAGTTTAGAATCATGTCATGGCCGGGCTTTACGCTAGTACACGAAAGTCGCTGCTAAAAGTTCATTTAAAAAAATATGCGTTATATATATATCTGGGTGAAGCATTTCTTATTGTAAAATTTCCTCCCTGACATTTACGTAATTGTTTTAGAATTGGTGTTTTGTTATTAAAAAATCGCTTGCATAATTAATTTTATAAATTAAACGGTTTACTTTTAGAAAACTAAAAGTAGCCGTTGCACCTAAACTTTTCAAGCCGCATTTAATGGTGAAATAATATTTTTCGTATCTCTTTTAGTTTTGGCGTCCTGAGTGTGACAGACGGACAGACGGACAATTTGCACAAATCTAATAGCGGCTTTTCTCCTTACGGGGGCCGCTAAAAATTACTACAAAAAGTTTATTTAAGGGAAATAATCTCACAATCATTGCATAATATATCAACGCTGCGCGATTTCCCTTTCTATATAAACACTATTAACTCTTTCTCTCCGTAATTATTTACCACATTCTGATGGAATCAACGTTGGTATCGTCAGTTAGGAGAGAAAGAGTTAATTATTAATCACTAATTAATTAGGTATTTGGTTGTTGTTTTTTTTATTGAGTCCTACATAGTTATCTACATTGAATAATCTACAATGAATAGTTCGCAAGTTTCAACTTCATTCAAGAATGGGAAGTGTTATAAATGTACAAGATATGTACCAAACAGACAGTTGGTATAAGAGTACAATACAAAACACATTAAATGAGCAAGAAAAGTTCATGTAGTGTGTCATAGAGGCGTGGCTTCTGAAGAAAAAAAAAATAGCGGGAAAAATTCTCGACCAGTGGTGCTGGAGGAAATCTAAACTTATATGACATTCAAATCTCGATGAAGACTGGAATTTTTATTTTGGGATTTTTACTACGGCACTAAATCCGCACAACTCTTATGGGCAGCTCCCTGACTTGGTCGGTTGGTCGTTGTGCTGGCCACATGATACCCTCGTTAAATGTCTGCCATAGAAATAGATGACATTTAAATCATCTGTCCTTAGATTGGAAGGTCTTAACTCTTTCTCTCCTAACTGACGATACCAACGTTGATTCCATCAGAATGTGGCAAATAATTACGGAGATAAAGAGTTAAAGGAGGGATGGCTACCTGGTCGAGCGGTTTGCACGCTGGACTGTCGTTTCGATTTATTGATGGTCCCGGGTTCAAACCCTGCCCGCTACCATCCCTCGTCGTCCTGCGGGAGGTATGGACTAAGAAATAACTATCTTCAACTCTGAAGGAATTTCCGAAACATGTAAAACAAACATTTCCAGTTCTTTACTTTTTGCTTTAATTCTGCTGGCCTTAAATATTAATATAAATAGACAGCAAGATCATTAAACCTCATCTCTGGGATTTTCTACAGAAATGTTTTTAAGGAAGAGTGGGAAATAATCAATGATATACAATATGCGGTTACAACTGAAAGGGGAGAAGAAAAAAAAAACGAGGACTTCCCGAGGGCGCCACAAAAACCGCTGTCTAAATATTGTTGTTCCACTCTCTCATATCTTGACCGTGTCAATGATGACAGCGACAGACAATGGCAGCCAACGACAGACAGTGGTGAAAATGACAAACAAGACACTGATGAGAGTGAGTGTGTGCGCAGTCCGGAGGAGAAAGAGAGGGCGAGAAAGAAAGAGATGATATAACGATAAGGAGGGACGCGGGGACAATGCCTCGTGAGGACAAAAGTGGATGCCTCAAAGAGACGTCATTTCTGCTGTTGGACTCAAGAAAGAAGTGATCCTCTTGAGATGGAAGACGTTGGCATCAGCCTATGTGTCGAAGTGAAATAGCGATGAACGAGCTTCTTCCTTGCCCCAAAGATGGTCTCTCTCTCTCTCTCTTCTCTCTCTCTCTCTTCCTCTCTCTACAGCGACCTTGTCTCTCTTTCTTTTCAGATTAAGAGGGTGAGGTGTGGCACCTGCGGAAAGTTAGCGTGTGTGTGTGTGTGTGTATGAGCGCTTATGAAGGAGCGAGAAAGTTCTTTAACTTTAAAGGATGTGAGTCGAACTGATCCTATGTTTACCCCCACCTATCCTAATCGATCTTCTCAAACTTATTGTACTTGATTGTGAACGTTTTTATAGCTGTCGCGGTTGGTTTACCCCCCCCCCCCCTTTGTTCTTGGGAAGTTCAAGAACGAGATTAACGTAGTTGCAGAAGGAGTGGTGAGGTGGGCGATTCTTAACTCTTTCTCTCCGTAATTATTTACCACATTCTGATGGAATCAACGTTGATGTCGTCAGTTAGGAGAGAAAGAGTTAAACCTTATAGAGTTATGTCAACACTGCAACCTATGCGACCTTAGCGGGCTAGGAACTTTCAAAGGCCCCGCGCTAATTCTAGGTGTATATAATTAAATAAAAGCACGTTATAACTTATAACAGATTTCCTCCCGCTCCTAGAAATCTCCTAAAAATTGCAAAATATACGAAAAGTCCTAAAATCTCCAGAAATTATTTAAATCTTTTGAAAACTCATAAAATCTCCTGAAATATATACAAAATTGTCATTTTGGCGTATCATTCAATATGGAAAACGCCAATCCTGCGCGCGAAAAAAAAAACGGCATTATACAATACCCGTAATTGTGGAATCTGATAGAAAGAAGCTTCTCGTTCCTCAAACTAATGAAGAATTACTTAAACAAAATTTCTCAAAGATAGATTGAAACATTTGGTTATTCTTACTATTGAGATGGAAGGGGGGTAATTGGTGTGTGTAGTCAGCCGACACAAATCGCCCCAGGCCAGACGAGCGGTCAAGCGTGACGAGTTATGACGGTCAGCCTAGACGAGTCGGTTCGCGAAACATCGGCAAAGTGAACAGAGCTCAGGAGCGTCACGAGAATTATAGTCATCTGACCACCTAGAAACATCAAGGGGCGTTCTGTCCGGTTCGAGAAGGCCAGCAGGGACCCTATATAAGGAGCGCAGGTATCAGAGACAAAGGAGTGACAACTTCCCGATCTACGGTTCGTTACGACGGCTCAGTACAAGTTCGAATCGAGACAGAGAGACCAGTGCAAGAGTTGATACGGCGATACGGTGTTAACGGAGAGCTATTTGTACAGTCTATGTTACGTGCTGCCAATTGTACAATATTGGCTGTTATTTATTGACATTAAACTTTTACGTTACTTTGGAGCTCGGAGTTGTCAAGTTCTTTCAGTTGGTGGTGTATGGTGCAGTTTGCAGAGAGCCTGGAAAGTGAGATTCGTAACACTGGTGTCAGAAGTGGGATCCCGCTATGGCTACTACGAAAACGCTAGACCAACTCCTTCTGAAGGAACTAAAGATAGAGCTCGGTATTCGAGATCTGAAGAAGAGCGGAAATAAAGAAACCCTACAAGCACGCCTACGGGAGGAGTTGTTGAAGGAAGGAGCAGATCCGGACACATGTCTTTTTGAAGTCGAACCGGATTTGCGAGAACTGATCAACAGTAGCAAGCAGGAACAGATGGCAGCTATGCGGATAAAGTGGACAATAGCAAGAAAACGCCAGTTAGAGCCTACTCGTTGAAAACCGCAAGTGGAGAACTAATGCCCATAAAAGGCCTGATCGACATAACAGTCGAGATCGGAAATCAGTCATTCAAACACGAATTCCTGATCGCTGACGTCACAGTTGACTGCATAATAGGGCTCGATTTCATGTTGAAATATGGTTTTTCCTTGAATATCGGCGGAGGCACTTTACAATGTGGGGACCTCGAAGTACCATTGCTTGGTGACGAGAATGAAGAAGATGGCCTAGTCAGAAGGGTTAAGTTGGTAGAAAATACAACCTTGCCAGCTAAGTCGGAAATGATTATTTGGGGAAGAATCGAGGACGGCTATCCCATGACAGGAACAGCGCTGGTAGAAAGTTTGGGCACCAACCACAAAGGGATAGCAGTAGGAAAGACACTAGTCACGATTGGGAAAGACCAAAAGGTACCAGTAAGAATTATGAACCTCGGCACAGTAGAGAAACATTTACGGGAAGGTATCACCATCGCTGGTTGTCATGCTCTTGAGATGATAAGAAACTGTAGCAGTGAAAACCCCGACGGACGACTAGAGCCCAGTGAACCACATGTTACTAAACTTCTGGCAGAAGTCGAAACGATCCTGTCGAAAGAACAGTACACCAAAGCAGAACAATTCCTCAGAGAGTTTTCTGACATATTGCCATCTGATGAAATGGACTTTGGGAGAACAAATCTGATACAGCATCGAATAGACACAGGAAACACTAGGCCTATCCGACAGCAACCACGTCGCCTGCCGCTAGCAAAACACCAAGAAGCGATGGACATGATAGAACGAATGAGGCAACAAGGGGTTGTTGAACCATCCAACAGTCCATGGTGTTCACCCATCGTCTTGGTAAAGAAGAAAGATGGATCCACGAGATTTTGTGTCGACTATAGATTATTAAATGACGCCACACACAAGGACAGCTACCCGCTATCTAGGATTGACGACTACTTGGATACACTTGCTGGGTCGCAGATCTTTTCCACCCTGGACCTGAAGAGCGGTTACTGGCAAGTGGGACTACACCCTGAGGACAGAGATAAAACGGCCTTCTCTGCTGGTAATGGTCTCTGGCAGTTTACCGTGATGCCTTTTGGACTCTGCAACGCCCCAGCCACCTTTGAAAGACTAATGGAGCACGTGTTAAGAGGACTCAACAGGACAACGTGCCTTGTTTACTTAGATGACATTATCGTCATAGGCAGAACCTTCGAGGAACATATTGCGAACCTGAAGGAAGTATTTGAGCGAATTAGAAATGCTGGAATGAAATTGAATCCAAAGAAGTGCTCCTTGTTGAGAAGGAGCGTGAAGTACCTGGGGCATATCGTGTCGAAGGAAGGAGTCAGCACAGACCCGGATAAAGTTGAAGCCGTAAATGGATGGCCGATCCCCGCTAATATCCAGGAGTTAAGAAGCTTTCTTGGACTCTGCACGTACTACAGACGTTTCGTGCCAAACTTCTCTAGCCTCTGCAGCGCCCTCCATCGATTGACAGAACCGAAGCGGCCATTTATTTGGACAACAGAATGTCAGGAGGCCTTTGAGAGACTTAAAAAGGCTCTTGTTTCATCACCCATTCTGGCCTACCCGATACCAGGCGAGACGTTCATACTCGACACCGACGCGTGCAATACTGGAATAGGCGCTGTCTTATCCCAAAAGGTAGATGGAACTGAGAGGGTCATAGCTTACTTTAGTCGGAGCTTGTCCAACGCGGAGAGAAACTACTGTGTCACAAGACGTGAGCTACTGGCAGTTGTGGATGCCATACAACACTTTCACAAATACTTATATGGGCAAAAATTCATCCTTAGGACAGATCACGCTGCTCTTCAATGGCTGTTGTCATTTAAAAATCCTGAAGGACAAGTCGCCAGGTGGATTGAACGTTTGCAAACCTACAACTTCGAGACACAGCACCGAAAAGGACAGACTCACCAGAATGCTGACGCGTTGTCTCGACGACCTTGCAGAATGGAATGTAAACACTGCATCAAGGTTGAAGAAAAGGAAGTTATCATTGATTGCCAACGTCTTGGGGTACAAGCTTCTGGGTCATGGTCCGACGAAAGGATCCGAGAAGACCAGTTAAACGATGAAGACCTGGCTCCCATTCTGCTTATGAAGGAAGACGGACAAAGACCGGAATGGCATCACCTTTCTGACAAGGGGGCTGCTACCAAGGCATATTGGGCGCAATGGGACTCACTGACAATCGATAATGGAGTTCTCAAGAGGGTCTGGGAAACGGCAGATGGGACATGCAATCGCCTACAGCTTTTGTTGCCCAAAGTGAGAGTTGCTGAGGTGCTGCAAGAAATCCATAATAATTCCAGTGGGTCACATCTAGGCGTCAACAAGACCTTTGAAAAAGTACGCCAGCGGTTTTACTGGTTTGGCTACCGAGGCGATGTAGAGGAATGGTGCCGAAGGTGCGACACATGTGCAGCAGAAAAGGGCCCGCACAGGAGAACGAGGGGACGTATGCAGCAATACAATGTCGGTAATCCCTTTGAAAGGATAGCGATCGATGTTGCCGGGCCATTTCCTGAGTCCCAGAGAGGGAATAAGTACATTCTAGTAGTGATAGATTATTTCACTAAGTGGCCCGAGGCTTATGCCATTCAGAACCAAGAAGCCACCACCATAGCGGAAACACTCGTGGAGAATTGGATTAGCCGTTTCGGTGCTCCAAAGGAATTACACTCCGACCAAGGCCGAAACTTCGAATCCAAGATCTTTCAAGAGATGTGCCAGATACTCGGCATCGAGAAAACACGGACAACCCCTCTTCACCCTCAGTCAGACGGCATGGTAGAAAGATTTAACCGAACACTGGAGCAACACCTGTCGAAAGTCGTTGATGAAAGTCAAGATGACTGGGACACCTATATCCCGATGTTCCTTATGGCATATAGAGGATCGATTCACAGCACCACAGGTTACACTCCAGCAAAGATGTTGTTTGGCCGAGAGCTACAACTACCATGTGACTTGTTATTCGGGATTCCGGGCAATGTGCCAGCCTCCTCGACAGACTATGTCGCAAACCTCCGAAAACGGATGGAGAAAACTCACGCTTTAGCCCGCAGAAACATCAAGATCAACGTCGACCAGGCGAAGACAAGGTACGATAAACGGGCCAATGCCGCTGGTTTTCATGAGAACGATCTGGTGTGGCTGTACAACCCACAGAGACGGAAAGGCAAGTCACCAAAGCTTCAAGCAGACTGGGAGGGACCCTACCGCGTGGTAAAAAGAATCAACGATGTTGTTTACCGGATACAGAAAAGCCCAAGGTCCAAACTGAAGGTCGTCCACATCGACAGACTCCACAAGTACCATGTTGAAGCCGGATCTGCCCGGGACGGACAGATCTAAGGAGGGGGCAGTGTTATAAACCTGGTGGTAGCACAGATGGAAGGGGGGTAATTGGTGTGTGTAGTCAGCCGACACAAATCGCCCCAGGCCAGACGAGCGGTCAAGCGTGACGAGTTATGACGGTCAGCCTAGACGAGTCGGTTCGCGAAACATCGGCAAAGTGAACAGAGCTCAGGAGCGTCACGAGAATTATAGTCATCTGACCACCTAGAAACATCAAGGGGCGTTCTGTCCGGTTCGAGAAGGCCAGCAGGGACCCTATATAAGGAGCGCAGGTATCAGAGACAAAGGAGTGACAACTTCCCGATCTACGGTTCGTTACGACGGCTCAGTACAAGTTCGAGGCGAGACAGAGAGACCAGTGCAAGAGTTGATACGGCGATACGGTGTTAACGGAGAGCTATTTGTACAGTCTATGTTACGTGCTGCCAATTGTACAATATTGGCTGTTATTTATTGACATTAAACTTTTACGTTACTTTGGAGCTCGGAGTTGTCAAGTTCTTTCAGTTGGTGGTGTATGGTGCAGTTTGCAGAGAGCCTGGAAAGTGAGATTCGTAACAATATAATAATAATAATAATAATCTTTATTGTCCATAACGAAATTTTTCTTACAATTGGTGCATTATACCAAACAAAACATTATATGATTATAACTATAAAGAGAAACAAAATGTTCATTCATACCAGTCTCACTCACAATTTACATGTCAAAAGTTTACATAAGATTGTTTCTGTTTAATGATTTAATTGCCAGAGGAACAAAAGAGTTTTTGTGTCTGTTTGTCTTTGCTATCGGTGTCTTGTATCTCTTTTGTGATGGTAAAATCACAAAATCCTGACCCAAAGAGTGTTTTTTTTATTTCTAGAATCTTTTTAGATTTTGTAAGGATATTTGTCTCAAACAGCTGCCCAAGCCGGTTTTGTTGTTTTGCCAATGACTGTACCAGCAGCATTTAGTATTCTCTGGAGTTTATTTTTATTTTTAGTGCTTAGATTGCCATACTAGGCAGTGATATTAAAATATTGCCGATGTGAGCGTGATAAAACATAGCCAAGACCTTTTCGCTAACATTAAAAGATGACAGTTTTCTTAGTAATCGTAATCTTTGCTGCCCTTTTTGGCTGATATACTGTATGACTTAGGCTCGTAAAGTGATAACAATTATTGATTACAATTAGATCGTAATTTGTATAGAAGAGATAGTGAAGCACGTGATTCAATGTTATTTGTTTACGCTTGGTGAATGAGGTCCATTGGTAAAAATATTTGCAATTGCACATATTTATTGTTGTTGGTCTAGATCTATTACACATTTAAGTACATGGACTGATTCAGGCTAATTGATGTAACTATACTTCGTATTACCTGTTACCTATCCCTAAGTCTGGTGGACCGTTGGGGCACCAAGCAAGACTTGTAGACCGTCCTTCTCCATTCCTCTCTATCCTTTGCCCTGATTAGAACTTCTTTCATTGGTAGGCCTGTCCATTCTTTTATGTTGTCTTTCCATCGTTTTCTTTGTTAGCCTCTTATTCTTTTTCCTGTTACTGTTCCCTGGAGGAAGGTCTTGCGAGCCCCGAAGATCTTGTTATATGGCCATAGATATTTAGCTTGCGTTTTTTCACAGTAGTTAGCAGATCATCACGGGGTCCGATCGCTGCAGTAACCCTGTCTGTAACCCTGTCTTTAATCTGGTTTGTGACGCGGTCTTTAAATGTGACGCCTAGGATTCTTCTGTAGCATCTCAATTCCATTGCTAGGATCCTCCTCTCTAGCTCTGCAGTCAGGGTCCAAGACTCGCAAGCATACAGAAATGTGGCCATGACCAGGGAGTGCATCAGTCTGATTTTGGTGCCGAGGGCTAATAATTTGTCTTTCCATATTATTTTAAGTATAGAAAGGGCTGCTGTGGACTGTGGTATTCGGACCAGTAGTTCGGGTTTTGTGTCCTCATCCGAGACAATAGCTCCGAGGTATTTGAAGCTGATAACGCTAGTTAGCTTTTCATCTCCGATACTGATGGCTCTTGTAAAGCCGCGTTGGCTATTGGTCATAATTAGTTTTTTTTTCTGCATTTATTTGCATGCCATATGCTGCGGAAGTCTTCTCAATGCGAATCACTAGGTCGGCTAGTTCTTCTTCTGTCCATGCTAGGCCATCAATGTCATCTGCGAAGCGCAGGTTAGTGATTCTTCTTCCTCCAATGCTTACAGTACCTTCAAATCCCTCGAGAGCATCCTCCATTATTCTCTCAAGGAAGATATTAAACAGTGTTGGTGAAAGTAGGCAGGCTTGTCTTACTCCAACTGTGGTTTTGAACCATTCCCCAATTGGTTGTTGAAGTACACCGCACGGGTGGCATCCTTGTATAGGTTCTGGATAACTTTGGTTATGTCATTAATTATGCAGTGTCTGAAAACAACTATTCTATCATGGCTGTTCCATTTTTGATTGAAAATCTCATCAATTTCACAAAGATTCACGCATTGTTCACAAATCCTCCATACGAAAGTATTTTTTTAACACCATTGTAAAGTTAAAAAAAAAAGTTCCGCTTTCAGACCTTGTGGTCTATAGGGCAGATAATGTAAAGATGACCTTGACCTACGGTTTATGAGGGTGTCCCGTGGCTTGTTCAACGACCAGCCACCTAATGTCAGATACTGTTATCACATGATTTAGTTAGATTTGTTTCGGGAATAATAATGTGGAAAGTTTTAATTAGTTACGGACAGATGACTAAAGTTAGCTTAAAAAGAAGAAGGCTTTACGATAGGATATAATCATCATATCAACAAGACGTGTTTAAATTAGAACAGCACATTAAGAAGGAATATCTCAACGGCTGGTGACAGAGACATCAGACGGTTCCCTTTTAAGGATTAAAGTATTTATTGTTTTAAACGAGCGTCGACTCTACAAATTTTGTTCGTCATTTCGTTTGGTGTTATTGAGTTCGTTGAAGTTCACCTCCTGTTTCGATAATCGTTTGGATCCAACACCGCGAACAGGCACGTAAGAGTACCCATTAGATTTGGGTGGACTCAGGGGCGCCCTAAATATCCCTAAATTCAAAATCCCAGTCATTACAGAGAATCGAGCCCAGGACCCCAGGTTTGGAAGCCGAGCGCTTAACCACCCAGCCCCCCCCCCCCATGTTAGTAGTTCAAGTAGTTGCAAGTAGTTCAAGTAGTTGCAAGTAGTTGCAAGTAGT
>JADKLZ010076078.1:0-12385 GCA_021533235.1 Biomphalaria straminea | reverse complement strand
ATATGTCCGTACCGACCGTAACTCTTTTTCAAGCTGTAAGGGAAGTCGCTCGAAATCTAGAAAATCAACCTTTTGTGTCTTAAAAAGTAAAGACTTTCAGTTTTCAAAGTTTAGAAATAATGCAAAATCATTTCTCGGATTTTTTTTTACATGGGCTATTAATCACAGAAGTATACATTCACGCAAATATATGAAACAAAGTCATTTCCTGTTAGTTTCTTTTGAGATAATGTTTCAAAAATCCTAGATCGAAATAATTCATATGTCTGTTGATTTTAATCATCTTACCTAGATCTTTCTAGATTATGTATCTAAGAATTGCAAAATAATAATTATGAGACCAGAGTAGCCTACTCTTATTTTTTTATGCTCATTTATTAGATCTAGATCAAAAAATTAATTTAGGGTTGAAAAAAACAACACAACTTTACTTCTTATAACTCCTTTACAAAACAAGCTTTGTTTCAACTTTAAAAAACAATTTAATAATTGTGTTTTGTAATGTTAAAAGATCCCCATGTCCAGTCTAGATATAATATATATAGGTCTATGGTACTGCCGTTTATTTGGAGATTGGTGTCTATCTCCCTATCTGCTACATAAAACAAAATTAATGCATTAATTAGGATTGATTCGTGTACTGTTATTGACTAACGTAACGTCAAAACGTAATTAAAAGACTATATCCATAAAAATATACTTATATCCACGTCTTTCATTAACTCTTTCTCTCCATAATTATTTACCACATTCTGGCGGAATCAACGTTGGTATCGTCTGTTCGGAGAGAAAGAGGGAGGTAGAACTACTGCTAGAATTTGTTCCCCTTATTTCGAAATTAAAAAAAAAATTAATCACCAACCATTAATTAACTAATTTATTTAATTATTTTTATTGTTTCCTGTCTTGTCAGGTTTAATGAATAATTGTGCTAAGTTTTTAGCTTGATCCAAGAATGGGAAATGGGAGAAAAAAGATGCTCAAACTTATTTTACCAGACAGACAGACAGACAGACAGAGTGACTAGATAAATTCATTGTAAAAAAAAATGTGGTTAAAATGAAACACTTGATGTGTATAGAAGAAAAAAAGAAGATTACAGGAATACAGTAGAGGTTATAACACAGGCCATTGCTCTTCCAAGCGGGGATACGGCGATTCCCATAGCTTATTGTATAACGATGTATCCAGCAAACAGACCCAAGATCAGTTCCTGGTTATCGTGACTTCAATTATAAGACTAAAAATAACTAACATTAATCAGAACAAGCAAAATAAAATTAGAAAAAAACAAGATTACAGAGAGAGTTTGTGTGATACACAAACTCAGAGGCGGCCCCCGTCGGAGTCGGATTCTGTCAGATCCGCCTATTCGCAAGATTTTTCGGATGTTCCTTCTAAGTTGAAAATAATTAACTTCTCACTGGACGACGGATAATGGCGAGCAGGGTCTAAACCTGCCTTATCTTGATGTTTGCGCACTAGACTGTAGTTCGGATTTATCGTTGGTCCCTGGCTCAATTCCTGCATGCTCCCATCCCATCCTGTGGAAGGTTTGTACTAGAAAGTAAACTATCTTTAACTCTGAAGAAACATTCGAAACATGTAAAACAAATACATAACCCGGGAGCGTCGAGATAATCAATTCAGCACGCTAACCGCAAGACAAGGCATTGCTCTTAACGTAATAACAAACTGGTTACAAACTAATAGCCTGATATATACAATATGTCACATGAGCGATTTTAAATAATCTTTTAGCATTGATCTGTAGAGATGTAGATCTACATAAACTAAACTTCTGATTTAGCACTCTTAATATCTATCTTATTAATTATTATTAATTTGGATGTAATTTAGATAAAATTTAAGTAAAATTTAAAAAAGCCCAGATAATCAATAGAATGAATGCAATATTAAATTTAAAAATAGAAGATTAGTTTTAGTTTATTATAATATTTCAATGTAAATCTAGACATAAACATCCGGAACAATCTATTATAGATACTTAAACTATCGCAATATTTCTGAAGGAACAGTAAAGGTTAAATCATATTTTCAAAAGCCTTTTGTGTTGTTTTTTTTTTATCTAACCGTGACGGACAGACCAACCAACAGACAAAACTCACAAAAATATGCTTCTTTCATTCTAATGGGGACACTAAACAATTTTTTTTAAAAAATCTGATTTTTAAAAAAGTTTAAGAAATTAGTTTAGAATCATGTCATGGCCGGGCTTTACGCTAGTACACGAAAGTCGCTGCTAAAAGTTCATTTAAAAAAATATGCGTTATATATATATCTGGGTGAAGCATTTCTTATTGTAAAATTTCCTCCCTGACATTTACGTAATTGTTTTAGAATTGGTGTTTTGTTATTAAAAAATCGCTTGCATAATTAATTTTATAAATTAAACGGTTTACTTTTAGAAAACTAAAAGTAGCCGTTGCACCTAAACTTTTCAAGCCGCATTTAATGGTGAAATAATATTTTTCGTATCTCTTTTAGTTTTGGCGTCCTGAGTGTGACAGACGGACAGACGGACAATTTGCACAAATCTAATAGCGGCTTTTCTCCTTACGGGGGCCGCTAAAAATTACTACAAAAAGTTTATTTAAGGGAAATAATCTCACAATCATTGCATAATATATCAACGCTGCGCGATTTCCCTTTCTATATAAACACTATTAACTCTTTCTCTCCGTAATTATTTACCACATTCTGATGGAATCAACGTTGGTATCGTCAGTTAGGAGAGAAAGAGTTAATTATTAATCACTAATTAATTAGGTATTTGGTTGTTGTTTTTTTTATTGAGTCCTACATAGTTATCTACATTGAATAATCTACAATGAATAGTTCGCAAGTTTCAACTTCATTCAAGAATGGGAAGTGTTATAAATGTACAAGATATGTACCAAACAGACAGTTGGTATAAGAGTACAATACAAAACACATTAAATGAGCAAGAAAAGTTCATGTAGTGTGTCATAGAGGCGTGGCTTCTGAAGAAAAAAAAAATAGCGGGAAAAATTCTCGACCAGTGGTGCTGGAGGAAATCTAAACTTATATGACATTCAAATCTCGATGAAGACTGGAATTTTTATTTTGGGATTTTTACTACGGCACTAAATCCGCACAACTCTTATGGGCAGCTCCCTGACTTGGTCGGTTGGTCGTTGTGCTGGCCACATGATACCCTCGTTAAATGTCTGCCATAGAAATAGATGACATTTAAATCATCTGTCCTTAGATTGGAAGGTCTTAACTCTTTCTCTCCTAACTGACGATACCAACGTTGATTCCATCAGAATGTGGCAAATAATTACGGAGATAAAGAGTTAAAGGAGGGATGGCTACCTGGTCGAGCGGTTTGCACGCTGGACTGTCGTTTCGATTTATTGATGGTCCCGGGTTCAAACCCTGCCCGCTACCATCCCTCGTCGTCCTGCGGGAGGTATGGACTAAGAAATAACTATCTTCAACTCTGAAGGAATTTCCGAAACATGTAAAACAAACATTTCCAGTTCTTTACTTTTTGCTTTAATTCTGCTGGCCTTAAATATTAATATAAATAGACAGCAAGATCATTAAACCTCATCTCTGGGATTTTCTACAGAAATGTTTTTAAGGAAGAGTGGGAAATAATCAATGATATACAATATGCGGTTACAACTGAAAGGGGAGAAGAAAAAAAAACGAGGACTTCCCGAGGGCGCCACAAAAACCGCTGTCTAAATATTGTTGTTCCACTCTCTCATATCTTGACCGTGTCAATGATGACAGCGACAGACAATGGCAGCCAACGACAGACAGTGGTGAAAATGACAAACAAGACACTGATGAGAGTGAGTGTGTGCGCAGTCCGGAGGAGAAAGAGAGGGCGAGAAAGAAAGAGATGATATAACGATAAGGAGGGACGCGGGGACAATGCCTCGTGAGGACAAAAGTGGATGCCTCAAAGAGACGTCATTTCTGCTGTTGGACTCAAGAAAGAAGTGATCCTCTTGAGATGGAAGACGTTGGCATCAGCCTATGTGTCGAAGTGAAATAGCGATGAACGAGCTTCTTCCTTGCCCCAAAGATGGTCTCTCTCTCTCTCTCTTCTCTCTCTCTCTCTTCCTCTCTCTACAGCGACCTTGTCTCTCTTTCTTTTCAGATTAAGAGGGTGAGGTGTGGCACCTGCGGAAAGTTAGCGTGTGTGTGTGTGTGTGTATGAGCGCTTATGAAGGAGCGAGAAAGTTCTTTAACTTTAAAGGATGTGAGTCGAACTGATCCTATGTTTACCCCCACCTATCCTAATCGATCTTCTCAAACTTATTGTACTTGATTGTGAACGTTTTTATAGCTGTCGCGGTTGGTTTACCCCCCCCCCCCCTTTTGTCCTAGGAAAGTTCAAGAACGAGATTAACGTAGTTGCAGAAGGAGTGGTGAGGTGGGCGATTCTTAACTCTTTCTCTCCTAACTGACGACATCAACGTTGATTCCATCAGAATGTGGTAAATAATTACGGAGAGAAAGAGTTAAACCTTATAGAGTTATGTCAACACTGCAACCTATGCGACCTTAGCGGGCTAGGAACTTTCAAAGGCCCCGCGCTAATTCTAGGTGTATATAATTAAATAAAAGCACGTTATAACTTATAACAGATTTCCTCCCGCTCCTAGAAATCTCCTAAAAATTGCAAAATATACGAAAAGTCCTAAAATCTCCAGAAATTATTTAAATCTTTTGAAAACTCATAAAATCTCCTGAAATATATACAAAATTGTCATTTTGGCGTATCATTCAATATGGAAAACGCCAATCCTGCGCGCGAAAAAAAAAACGGCATTATACAATACCCGTAATTGTGGAATCTGATAGAAAGAAGCTTCTCGTTCCTCAAACTAATGAAGAATTACTTAAACAAAATTTCTCAAAGATAGATTGAAACATTTGGTTATTCTTACTATTGAGATGGAAGGGGGGTAATTGGTGTGTGTAGTCAGCCGACACAAATCGCCCCAGGCCAGACGAGCGGTCAAGCGTGACGAGTTATGACGGTCAGCCTAGACGAGTCGGTTCGCGAAACATCGGCAAAGTGAACAGAGCTCAGGAGCGTCACGAGAATTATAGTCATCTGACCACCTAGAAACATCAAGGGGCGTTCTGTCCGGTTCGAGAAGGCCAGCAGGGACCCTATATAAGGAGCGCAGGTATCAGAGACAAAGGAGTGACAACTTCCCGATCTACGGTTCGTTACGACGGCTCAGTACAAGTTCGAATCGAGACAGAGAGACCAGTGCAAGAGTTGATACGGCGATACGGTGTTAACGGAGAGCTATTTGTACAGTCTATGTTACGTGCTGCCAATTGTACAATATTGGCTGTTATTTATTGACATTAAACTTTTACGTTACTTTGGAGCTCGGAGTTGTCAAGTTCTTTCAGTTGGTGGTGTATGGTGCAGTTTGCAGAGAGCCTGGAAAGTGAGATTCGTAACACTGGTGTCAGAAGTGGGATCCCGCTATGGCTACTACGAAAACGCTAGACCAACTCCTTCTGAAGGAACTAAAGATAGAGCTCGGTATTCGAGATCTGAAGAAGAGCGGAAATAAAGAAACCCTACAAGCACGCCTACGGGAGGAGTTGTTGAAGGAAGGAGCAGATCCGGACACATGTCTTTTTGAAGTCGAACCGGATTTGCGAGAACTGATCAACAGTAGCAAGCAGGAACAGATGGCAGCTATGCGGATAAAGTGGACAATAGCAAGAAAACGCCAGTTAGAGCCTACTCGTTGAAAACCGCAAGTGGAGAACTAATGCCCATAAAAGGCCTGATCGACATAACAGTCGAGATCGGAAATCAGTCATTCAAACACGAATTCCTGATCGCTGACGTCACAGTTGACTGCATAATAGGGCTCGATTTCATGTTGAAATATGGTTTTTCCTTGAATATCGGCGGAGGCACTTTACAATGTGGGGACCTCGAAGTACCATTGCTTGGTGACGAGAATGAAGAAGATGGCCTAGTCAGAAGGGTTAAGTTGGTAGAAAATACAACCTTGCCAGCTAAGTCGGAAATGATTATTTGGGGAAGAATCGAGGACGGCTATCCCATGACAGGAACAGCGCTGGTAGAAAGTTTGGGCACCAACCACAAAGGGATAGCAGTAGGAAAGACACTAGTCACGATTGGGAAAGACCAAAAGGTACCAGTAAGAATTATGAACCTCGGCACAGTAGAGAAACATTTACGGGAAGGTATCACCATCGCTGGTTGTCATGCTCTTGAGATGATAAGAAACTGTAGCAGTGAAAACCCCGACGGACGACTAGAGCCCAGTGAACCACATGTTACTAAACTTCTGGCAGAAGTCGAAACGATCCTGTCGAAAGAACAGTACACCAAAGCAGAACAATTCCTCAGAGAGTTTTCTGACATATTGCCATCTGATGAAATGGACTTTGGGAGAACAAATCTGATACAGCATCGAATAGACACAGGAAACACTAGGCCTATCCGACAGCAACCACGTCGCCTGCCGCTAGCAAAACACCAAGAAGCGATGGACATGATAGAACGAATGAGGCAACAAGGGGTTGTTGAACCATCCAACAGTCCATGGTGTTCACCCATCGTCTTGGTAAAGAAGAAAGATGGATCCACGAGATTTTGTGTCGACTATAGATTATTAAATGACGCCACACACAAGGACAGCTACCCGCTATCTAGGATTGACGACTACTTGGATACACTTGCTGGGTCGCAGATCTTTTCCACCCTGGACCTGAAGAGCGGTTACTGGCAAGTGGGACTACACCCTGAGGACAGAGATAAAACGGCCTTCTCTGCTGGTAATGGTCTCTGGCAGTTTACCGTGATGCCTTTTGGACTCTGCAACGCCCCAGCCACCTTTGAAAGACTAATGGAGCACGTGTTAAGAGGACTCAACAGGACAACGTGCCTTGTTTACTTAGATGACATTATCGTCATAGGCAGAACCTTCGAGGAACATATTGCGAACCTGAAGGAAGTATTTGAGCGAATTAGAAATGCTGGAATGAAATTGAATCCAAAGAAGTGCTCCTTGTTGAGAAGGAGCGTGAAGTACCTGGGGCATATCGTGTCGAAGGAAGGAGTCAGCACAGACCCGGATAAAGTTGAAGCCGTAAATGGATGGCCGATCCCCGCTAATATCCAGGAGTTAAGAAGCTTTCTTGGACTCTGCACGTACTACAGACGTTTCGTGCCAAACTTCTCTAGCCTCTGCAGCGCCCTCCATCGATTGACAGAACCGAAGCGGCCATTTATTTGGACAACAGAATGTCAGGAGGCCTTTGAGAGACTTAAAAAGGCTCTTGTTTCATCACCCATTCTGGCCTACCCGATACCAGGCGAGACGTTCATACTCGACACCGACGCGTGCAATACTGGAATAGGCGCTGTCTTATCCCAAAAGGTAGATGGAACTGAGAGGGTCATAGCTTACTTTAGTCGGAGCTTGTCCAACGCGGAGAGAAACTACTGTGTCACAAGACGTGAGCTACTGGCAGTTGTGGATGCCATACAACACTTTCACAAATACTTATATGGGCAAAAATTCATCCTTAGGACAGATCACGCTGCTCTTCAATGGCTGTTGTCATTTAAAAATCCTGAAGGACAAGTCGCCAGGTGGATTGAACGTTTGCAAACCTACAACTTCGAGACACAGCACCGAAAAGGACAGACTCACCAGAATGCTGACGCGTTGTCTCGACGACCTTGCAGAATGGAATGTAAACACTGCATCAAGGTTGAAGAAAAGGAAGTTATCATTGATTGCCAACGTCTTGGGGTACAAGCTTCTGGGTCATGGTCCGACGAAAGGATCCGAGAAGACCAGTTAAACGATGAAGACCTGGCTCCCATTCTGCTTATGAAGGAAGACGGACAAAGACCGGAATGGCATCACCTTTCTGACAAGGGGGCTGCTACCAAGGCATATTGGGCGCAATGGGACTCACTGACAATCGATAATGGAGTTCTCAAGAGGGTCTGGGAAACGGCAGATGGGACATGCAATCGCCTACAGCTTTTGTTGCCCAAAGTGAGAGTTGCTGAGGTGCTGCAAGAAATCCATAATAATTCCAGTGGGTCACATCTAGGCGTCAACAAGACCTTTGAAAAAGTACGCCAGCGGTTTTACTGGTTTGGCTACCGAGGCGATGTAGAGGAATGGTGCCGAAGGTGCGACACATGTGCAGCAGAAAAGGGCCCGCACAGGAGAACGAGGGGACGTATGCAGCAATACAATGTCGGTAATCCCTTTGAAAGGATAGCGATCGATGTTGCCGGGCCATTTCCTGAGTCCCAGAGAGGGAATAAGTACATTCTAGTAGTGATAGATTATTTCACTAAGTGGCCCGAGGCTTATGCCATTCAGAACCAAGAAGCCACCACCATAGCGGAAACACTCGTGGAGAATTGGATTAGCCGTTTCGGTGCTCCAAAGGAATTACACTCCGACCAAGGCCGAAACTTCGAATCCAAGATCTTTCAAGAGATGTGCCAGATACTCGGCATCGAGAAAACACGGACAACCCCTCTTCACCCTCAGTCAGACGGCATGGTAGAAAGATTTAACCGAACACTGGAGCAACACCTGTCGAAAGTCGTTGATGAAAGTCAAGATGACTGGGACACCTATATCCCGATGTTCCTTATGGCATATAGAGGATCGATTCACAGCACCACAGGTTACACTCCAGCAAAGATGTTGTTTGGCCGAGAGCTACAACTACCATGTGACTTGTTATTCGGGATTCCGGGCAATGTGCCAGCCTCCTCGACAGACTATGTCGCAAACCTCCGAAAACGGATGGAGAAAACTCACGCTTTAGCCCGCAGAAACATCAAGATCAACGTCGACCAGGCGAAGACAAGGTACGATAAACGGGCCAATGCCGCTGGTTTTCATGAGAACGATCTGGTGTGGCTGTACAACCCACAGAGACGGAAAGGCAAGTCACCAAAGCTTCAAGCAGACTGGGAGGGACCCTACCGCGTGGTAAAAAGAATCAACGATGTTGTTTACCGGATACAGAAAAGCCCAAGGTCCAAACTGAAGGTCGTCCACATCGACAGACTCCACAAGTACCATGTTGAAGCCGGATCTGCCCGGGACGGACAGATCTAAGGAGGGGGCAGTGTTATAAACCTGGTGGTAGCACAGATGGAAGGGGGGTAATTGGTGTGTGTAGTCAGCCGACACAAATCGCCCCAGGCCAGACGAGCGGTCAAGCGTGACGAGTTATGACGGTCAGCCTAGACGAGTCGGTTCGCGAAACATCGGCAAAGTGAACAGAGCTCAGGAGCGTCACGAGAATTATAGTCATCTGACCACCTAGAAACATCAAGGGGCGTTCTGTCCGGTTCGAGAAGGCCAGCAGGGACCCTATATAAGGAGCGCAGGTATCAGAGACAAAGGAGTGACAACTTCCCGATCTACGGTTCGTTACGACGGCTCAGTACAAGTTCGAGGCGAGACAGAGAGACCAGTGCAAGAGTTGATACGGCGATACGGTGTTAACGGAGAGCTATTTGTACAGTCTATGTTACGTGCTGCCAATTGTACAATATTGGCTGTTATTTATTGACATTAAACTTTTACGTTACTTTGGAGCTCGGAGTTGTCAAGTTCTTTCAGTTGGTGGTGTATGGTGCAGTTTGCAGAGAGCCTGGAAAGTGAGATTCGTAACAATATAATAATAATAATAATAATCTTTATTGTCCATAACGAAATTTTTCTTACAATTGGTGCATTATACCAAACAAAACATTATATGATTATAACTATAAAGAGAAACAAAATGTTCATTCATACCAGTCTCACTCACAATTTACATGTCAAAAGTTTACATAAGATTGTTTCTGTTTAATGATTTAATTGCCAGAGGAACAAAAGAGTTTTTGTGTCTGTTTGTCTTTGCTATCGGTGTCTTGTATCTCTTTTGTGATGGTAAAATCACAAAATCCTGACCCAAAGAGTGTTTTTTTTATTTCTAGAATCTTTTTAGATTTTGTAAGGATATTTGTCTCAAACAGCTGCCCAAGCCGGTTTTGTTGTTTTGCCAATGACTGTACCAGCAGCATTTAGTATTCTCTGGAGTTTATTTTTATTTTTAGTGCTTAGATTGCCATACTAGGCAGTGATATTAAAATATTGCCGATGTGAGCGTGATAAAACATAGCCAAGACCTTTTCGCTAACATTAAAAGATGACAGTTTTCTTAGTAATCGTAATCTTTGCTGCCCTTTTTGGCTGATATACTGTATGACTTAGGCTCGTAAAGTGATAACAATTATTGATTACAATTAGATCGTAATTTGTATAGAAGAGATAGTGAAGCACGTGATTCAATGTTATTTGTTTACGCTTGGTGAATGAGGTCCATTGGTAAAAATATTTGCAATTGCACATATTTATTGTTGTTGGTCTAGATCTATTACACATTTAAGTACATGGACTGATTCAGGCTAATTGATGTAACTATACTTCGTATTACCTGTTACCTATCCCTAAGTCTGGTGGACCGTTGGGGCACCAAGCAAGACTTGTAGACCGTCCTTCTCCATTCCTCTCTATCCTTTGCCCTGATTAGAACTTCTTTCATTGGTAGGCCTGTCCATTCTTTTATGTTGTCTTTCCATCGTTTTCTTTGTTAGCCTCTTATTCTTTTTCCTGTTACTGTTCCCTGGAGGAAGGTCTTGCGAGCCCCGAAGATCTTGTTATATGGCCATAGATATTTAGCTTGCGTTTTTTCACAGTAGTTAGCAGATCATCACGGGGTCCGATCGCTGCAGTAACCCTGTCTGTAACCCTGTCTTTAATCTGGTTTGTGACGCGGTCTTTAAATGTGACGCCTAGGATTCTTCTGTAGCATCTCAATTCCATTGCTAGGATCCTCCTCTCTAGCTCTGCAGTCAGGGTCCAAGACTCGCAAGCATACAGAAATGTGGCCATGACCAGGGAGTGCATCAGTCTGATTTTGGTGCCGAGGGCTAATAATTTGTCTTTCCATATTATTTTAAGTATAGAAAGGGCTGCTGTGGACTGTGGTATTCGGACCAGTAGTTCGGGTTTTGTGTCCTCATCCGAGACAATAGCTCCGAGGTATTTGAAGCTGATAACGCTAGTTAGCTTTTCATCTCCGATACTGATGGCTCTTGTAAAGCCGCGTTGGCTATTGGTCATAATTAGTTTTTTTTTCTGCATTTATTTGCATGCCATATGCTGCGGAAGTCTTCTCAATGCGAATCACTAGGTCGGCTAGTTCTTCTTCTGTCCATGCTAGGCCATCAATGTCATCTGCGAAGCGCAGGTTAGTGATTCTTCTTCCTCCAATGCTTACAGTACCTTCAAATCCCTCGAGAGCATCCTCCATTATTCTCTCAAGGAAGATATTAAACAGTGTTGGTGAAAGTAGGCAGGCTTGTCTTACTCCAACTGTGGTTTTGAACCATTCCCCAATTGGTTGTTGAAGTACACCGCACGGGTGGCATCCTTGTATAGGTTCTGGATAACTTTGGTTATGTCATTAATTATGCAGTGTCTGAAAACAACTATTCTATCATGGCTGTTCCATTTTTGATTGAAAATCTCATCAATTTCACAAAGATTCACGCATTGTTCACAAATCCTCCATACGAAAGTATTTTTTTAACACCATTGTAAAGTTAAAAAAAAAAGTTCCGCTTTCAGACCTTGTGGTCTATAGGGCAGATAATGTAAAGATGACCTTGACCTACGGTTTATGAGGGTGTCCCGTGGCTTGTTCAACGACCAGCCACCTAATGTCAGATACTGTTATCACATGATTTAGTTAGATTTGTTTCGGGAATAATAATGTGGAAAGTTTTAATTAGTTACGGACAGATGACTAAAGTTAGCTTAAAAAGAAGAAGGCTTTACGATAGGATATAATCATCATATCAACAAGACGTGTTTAAATTAGAACAGCACATTAAGAAGGAATATCTCAACGGCTGGTGACAGAGACATCAGACGGTTCCCTTTTAAGGATTAAAGTATTTATTGTTTTAAACGAGCGTCGACTCTACAAATTTTGTTCGTCATTTCGTTTGGTGTTATTGAGTTCGTTGAAGTTCACCTCCTGTTTCGATAATCGTTTGGATCCAACACCGCGAACAGGCACGTAAGAGTACCCATTAGATTTGGGTGGACTCAGGGGCGCCCTAAATATCCCTAAATTCAAAATCCCAGTCATTACAGAGAATCGAGCCCAGGACCCCAGGTTTGGAAGCCGAGCGCTTAACCACCCAGCCCCCCCCCCCCATGTTAGTAGTTCAAGTAGTTGCAAGTAGTTCAAGTAGTTGCAAGTAGTTGCAAGTAGT
>JADKLZ010076056.1:0-12696 GCA_021533235.1 Biomphalaria straminea | reverse complement strand
TCTATCTATCTATCTATCTATCTATCTATCTATCTATCTATCTATCTGTCTGTCTGTCTATCTATCTATCTATCTATCTATCTATCTGTCTATCTATCTATTTTGTATCTGTCAGTCTGTCTCTATTTAGTTATATTTCTACCTGCCTGTCTGTCTATGTTTGGCTACGTTTCTGTCTGCATGTTTAGGGCCTATCTATCGAGATCTTGTTGTCTAGTATATGTAGATAAAGTGATAGGTATATACATGATTAAAAGATAAAACTTTGACAGGCGGTTATCCTTTAACCCCCTTTTTTTTTTAAATATCTGTCTAGAGCAGACTTGTCAGACACTGCCAGAATTTTACAGTTATTTACCTGAATGATACGTTGAATCGCGGAATTGAGCAGGCAGGATTCTTGCTATGTTAGCAAGCACTTATCTCTGTAAGCAGTTCTTTTTTATACTAAAAGTTACAAAAACACCTTTCAAGATTATCTGATCAAAGTTTGTCATCAGTGAGGTAGGTGTCAGTGACAAACAAACTCCAGGCTGACACTCTATAAACTTGTATCCCAGAAAAGATGTCGAGCATTAGGACAAGGGAAATAATGCGTATTCATGGTAATGTTTAATGTGCATAGTGGTACCACAATTTGAGCTAAACCAAAGGTATTCCATTTATTATAGTATTCTATTGTATTGTTTCTCTGTGGCATTTTACGTCTCGAGAGACGATCTTTGCAACTTCTTATGTGGCTAAAGAGGCCAATCCTTGATACACAGCTGCGGTTGCAGGTTTGGCATATAAAATCACCAGGCGCAGCTGCATTTTCAGCCTCATTTCTGCTTCTGTTGTGTTTGGCATCTGCAATCCGAGACCTTTCTCCTATGCTCTCTCTCTCCTATCGTATTGTTTCTAATTTAAATAAAACTAGTAGGCTATGTTTTCCAACTGATTTTTTAGCTGCGGTCCTTCAGGTCATAGTAAGTTTTGTGTGTGGCCCATACACCTTAATAAGTTACAGGCAGGTTTAAACCCAATAGCGACATTTCAGGACTGCTAACAAGAAGGAATTGTAATTTAGAAGTATCGCTTGCAGAACAACAAAGCATAACACTACAATCAGAACTAGCTAAATCTAAAATTAATATTTAAAAAATATGCATGGGAAGAAATACACTTTTAGAACAATATCTCTCAATACTGTATGATTTTTTTTTCCTTTTTTATCTTACTCATTTTGTTTTCTATAATTATAATTGATTAACGCTAATTAGCTAAATAATTTGTTGGTTAATTCTTGTATTGATTCCTACCTCGTTAAGTACACTTAGGTAATTGTGTTTAAATTCAGCTTGATCCGAGAACTAAACGTTTGAGAAATAACGACAGACAGACAGACAGAATGACTTGATATATCCTTTGTAAAGGAAGCCGACAACTAGTTCAAAAAACTCCAGAGCAATGTTAATGATTTGTGATATTGATATCATATAATAATTGTTACGTCACACATACCATACAAGTAAAACGTTTCCCCTTTGTTGCTAGAGGCAGCACAGGGCTAGGGTGCCTACACATTGGGTATTAACCCGAGGCGAGGGGCGGCCGCGGGAGGGGGTCGCCGGCCATTTAATATTTTCTCTGGACGAGGAGTGTCCAGAAAGCCTACTTGTACTAATCCACGGTCCCCTACTTACGGTCATGGATTAGGTCTCCGAGACGTGACGTTCGTCCACCTAAAGTGTCCAGGGCCGGGCTTAGTACAAGGGATAAAAGGTCTCGCCCCCGGAGAGAGTAGAGTATTTAGGTTACCTAAGCACACATTGTATGAATAGTTTAGTGTAAGAGTGGGTTTGTATATGTGTGGCGGGATTGTGAGACTGTTTTTATTGTACATAATATAGTCGCTAAGTCACTAAATGTGTGATAATATTGCATGTTATTTGTTGCATATTTAAAAAAAGATACTTTATTGGTAGATTCAGAAGTTTATAACATGATTTAATGTTGCTAATTTCAACTAAAGTGAAAACACGTATAATTATGTGATCACGCAGCTAAATGAAACAACACAAATTAACGCGACCACACAAGTTAATGCGATCACATATAGTCAGTTACACCACACCAGTCAATGTGATCACACCATTCAATGTGACCACACCAATAGACGTGACAACACAGCTTAATTTGACCACAATATTCAGCGTGACCACATCAGTCAATGTGACCACACTTGTCAATGTGACCACACAAGTCAATCTGACCACACACGTCAATCTGACCACACAAGTTAAAATGCTTTGCCAATGAAAGCAATAATCAATTCACTCAGACGACTTGTCTGTCTTGTAAATGTCTTAAGTTATTCATCAGCAGAGTCCCACTAGTACATTGTAATGATAAGTTATAGCAGACGCCAACTTCCAGGTCTCAGACTTGTTCCGTTCTGAGACAAAGCTCTACATCTCTCCAGTCTTTTCCCACGAGCATTAATTAGTGGATAACCTAGGTTTAAACCCAGCTACGACAATTATATTATTGCCCAAACTAAGTTTAAACCAAGACTTCACTGTATACTAAGTGGTCTACTCTGACTGAACGTGTCTAGCCAACGCAGAAAGTCAACATCTGTGATTGACCTCAATTTTACGGATCAATTTTCTTTTTCAACATCGTTTTTTTTTTGTTTTTTTTTTGCGTGTTTTTTTTTAAACTTCATTCATTCGATGTTTTCAAATCAAAGAGAGACAACGCGAGCGCATGCGCCCCGAGACTTGGAGAACTTCCTTGGTTTCTGAGTTACTCCGCATCAAATTTTTAATTGGAAGTCACTAAAGCATTTTTTTTGTTTCATTTAAAAAATGGAATAGTTAATGAATATACACTAAGGAAATTAATTGGGAAATGAAGGGTCGAAGTAAACGGAAGAAGAATGTTGATTTAAATCTTATCTTAATTAATATCTTATATGCTACAGACGTTACTTCAAAAAAGATGATTATGTCCAACGCGTCATGCATTTAGTCATGCATATTAACCAATGACCTAAATTCTGCCAAGTCACTGGTTTTCCTGGCTGCCTCAGTTAATCCATTCCATGCTCTAATAGCGCTTGGGATGAAGGAGCTTTTGTACAAATTTGTCCTAGCCTATGGAACGAGGAATGCACCTTTATCTTTGTGTGAGCCTTATATCCACTAATTCTGTTACGAAAATATTAATACTGATTTATAAGGACTATAGTCTGTAGTGGAACTGAGTTGTTTATTTACTCTGTGTGTCCAGCGTGTCAGAAGGCCTTGTTCAGTATGTGTGTGTGTGTCCAGCGTGTCAGAAGGCCTTATTCAGTATGTGTGTGTGTGTGTCCAGCGTTTCAGAAGTCCTTGTTCAGTGTGTGTGTGTCCAGCGTGTCAGAAGGCCTTGTTCAGTGTGTGTGTGTGTGTGTGTGTCCAGCGTTTCAGAAGCCACGTTTGTGTGTGTGTGTGTGTGTGTGTGTTCCTAGTACTTCAACAATGTCATTTCAAACGAGTGTGTACTCGTTCACTGCGTACTATAATCTTGTTAAATAAAACAATGATATCGGTATTCGAGTTTTATACTTCGTCCATCGTGGTTCGATGATGACCACTTTGTCATACAGGGGGCTGAGGGCTTTGCACTGGGGTTTTATGCCTCCTTATGTGGCTGGTGAGCACGTCACGTTCGGATGCACACTGGGCAGGGTATTCCAGCTGGAGCTAGCATAAAAGTGGTGTCGCCCTTCCAGCATTTTAACCTTGCAAAAAGACAAAGCACGTTGAAAGCACAATGTGAGCCAATACAAAGCAATGAAATGCCTTCCACCCCCCGGCCCCAAAAAACGTTGAAAAATGTGCAGAACCCAATTTACTGTAGACTTAGTGAGTTCTTATTGCATCAATGAACAAGCAATCCTTTCTATCGATTTTGACTCTTCCTAAAATATGCAGAGACATACGCACACACACACACACGCAGGTCTTAGAAGCAGCAGACGACACTACATTTCAAGAAGTTCACATTTCAGTAAGTGACCTTTGAGACATGAATATTTAAAGAAATTTACATTTTAAAAAATTCACATTGAAAGAAATTCACATTTAGAGGAAGCTACATTTAACTATTGAGGTTTTAAGTTTTTAAAGTTATCTTTCACCTTTGAATTAGATTAGAGAAAGAGTGAGTGAGAGAGAGAGAGAGACTGAGAAACGAGAGAGAGAGAGAGAGAGAGAGAACGAGGAAGAAGAGAGAAAGAGAGCGAGAGAGAGTGAGAGAGATAGAATGAGTAAGAATGAAATAAAGAAAGACAATTCGAGAGAAAGAGTGAGATAGAGATATAAAGTTTAAGAATGAAAGACTGAAAGAGGAACAGAGAGAGACAGAGAGAGAGACAGAGAGAGAGACAGAGAGAGAGAGAGAGAGACAGAGAGAGAGAGAGACAGACAGAGAGAGACAGAGAGAGAGAGAGAGACAGAGAGAGAGAGAGAGAGAGTAATTACATTTAGCCTCCTCGTTAAATACGCATCACTTTATTCTGTTTTCACTCCACTGTCCTCCCACATTTTCAATACATTGACCATGTTGACCACATCAACCACTTAGACCGCATTGACCACACTGACCATATGTGAATCATACTGACCAAGGTCTTAAAAAAAAATGCAAACTCTTTTAAGGCATCTTATGGTTCCAGGAATAATTGTTCCGTTTCGCTATCAATAATTCAAAGTCTCTCTCACGTTTGTCCCCCCTCACTGAGACATCGTTCAAGTGCAAGAGTTTTTGAAAACAAACACAAAATAAAATGTATTTTCACAAACCTTTCTATTAACCCACTCTGTCTGCCTGTCAGGTAAAAGGATTGTATATATTATAGGTTATAAACAGCGCTACTTTCATGCTTATAGCATGCTCAGAGCGCTAATGTCTAATCTCATTTGTGGACCAGTAGGTGGGGGGGAGAGGGTTTTCCGTGCTGTGTTTAGGCGCTCGGTATACACAACTCTGCCCATGTCTTCAGTGTCGAACCTCGAACCTTCTTCATAGGTAACCAAGATAAGTCAAGTTCAAGTGTACTTAGCCTCTCGGCCACGCTTCCCAAAATGAAATTCTATCAAAGACAAATGACAGAGAAGAATGGAGAAAGAAGGTTGACAGATGTTGTGTGGTACCCCAAATGACCAGCAGACTAAGAGATAGATGAAGTGAAGTTGAAGTTATATATGTATAGGGTTAATCTCTTATACAAAGCCTCATTAAAAAACATTCATAAAAAAAAATTAAAAAATCCTCAGGTGTCTTTAGATATGTATACGATCTTGCAGTTCACGCGATAATTTGAAAAAGGACTTAATAATTGTTGTTTTAAATTAGATACCGCTTACATGCATATTAAATTCATTTATTTGTAAATGTAGTAGTCAGTATCACAGAACTTACATAACTAAAACCGTTTGCATGAATGTGTGAAAATATGGTAAATAGTCATCTCCCACTTGTGTTTTTTTTTAACGTTTCAACATAGCCATAGAACACTTAACTTGAATTTTAAAAAAAATGTTTTATTTTTTTAGTAATAAGAGATCAACCATTTACAAAACAATTAGAGCAATTATATTTTCATTACAGGCCTCAGTTAGGCCAGGTGCACCTACATCTCGGTATGTTGGACCGCTGGGGCACCACACAAGATCTGTCAACCTTCTTTCTCTGTTCTTCTCTGCCATTTGCCTTTGATAGTTTAAAGACAGTATTGATACAGCAGTAGGACCACACGATTACCTGGTAACTACACTCAAAAAAACTTATACTCTATGGCCACACCACAAGGTCCCCAGGGCTCGCAAATATCTTCCATCAGGGAACAGAACCAGGAAACAGAAGAAGAAGCAGACAAAGAAAAGGATTACAGCATCAAAGAGTGGACGTTGAATGACATTCTGTCCAAGTCAAATGATAGACAAGAATGGAGAAGGACGCTCAACAGATCTTGCGTGGTGCCCCAACGGTCCAACAGACAAAGGGATAGGTGAAGGTGTATCTAATATTTTCTACGTTTAATTGGAGCGGCCCTCTTAAGAGCGCCCTCCCAAACAAACTCTCTTCCGACCTGTAAATTCTACATCACCTTAATGCCCTACGCTCAATATCTCAAAATGTGTATCGACTTTTCAGATCTTTGTGGAGACATTAGAAAGACTCTCTGGTGCTTTTTTTTTTTTGTCCGGAGCCCTTTTTATAATACTTCCTCCCACGCATAGAACGCTCTTATAATATTTGGTTTATGTAAGAGCAATATTCATTTTTACGCTGGCCTGACATGAGTTATAGTAAGTTCCGCTATATTAAAACGGCTAATATCGACCTCCTACACACGACTACATACAACAAGCACGAGAATTCGAGTATCTCACTCCCCCCCCCCCACACACACACATCCATTAGAGTATAAAAGTAAATTATGGACTTGTGGGCCGTCACGAGGACAGGCTTCAGGTAAACGCAAACTCTGAATATGTAATGATACGGGCATTAGTCTGTTGTTTTATAGCAGTGTTGTCCAACCTTTTTTCGGCCGACGGGCCATATTTTAATTTCCGACACTCGTGTCGCGGGCCGAAACATCGAATAGATAAAAAAAATGAAATAGAGAATAAACCATTTTTAAATACTTTTATTAGAAACCCGTAGCACTACTAGGTCTACTATTATGGCTCTTTCGCCGTGGCTAATATCAAAATGAACCAAACAGGAGGTAATCCTCAACCCCAGAAGAAATGCCAAACAATCAATAGACGAAGTCGACAATCGTTTCAAATATAAAACACGTTTAATACTTAATAAGGGATCCGTCAATGTCCTTCGTTTGGTTTGGTTTGGTTTTGGTTTTAGGCACATCGGCACAGTATAGGCCATGTCGTGCCCGCAGTCCCTTAAGGACTACTCTCCCTCTATAAAAACAAGGGCCAAAGTCCATACAGTTAAATCATTAAAATCAAGGTCTATTTACAGTTAAAATAGTACAAGTAAAATTTTAAAAAATTTGGTAAAAATCTAGTGTAAATAATACATGTCTACAAACGCACAAATCAGATTCTCGCAGACAACCCCACCTCCCGGATAAAACCCAGTACCTTCCCAGGGTCATAAAATACGTCTTGTTTATAGTGTCCACTAGAATCTAGATCGTTCTTTTTTTTTTAAACTAACTTTGGGTCATCTGTCTGTAACTAATTAAAACTTATCCCTTTATTATTCCCAAAACAGAACTAAGTTCTAATCATGTCATAACAATACTTACACACGTAAAGCGATTACGTAAGATCAGTCTCAGCCGTTTTATGTCTAAAAAGTTTCTACTCAATTAATTGCTTGTAAACATTCTTAACACTAGATTTCAGAGATTTGAATTTTCTTCATGCCACACATCAAAGAAATCAAATGTCTACATCGCTCTAAATTTCTCAACCAGAGATGTTTGGCTTTGTAAGTCAATCAGCTCCATTTGCAAATATGTCGGAGCAATCCTAAGTGGCAATAGAAAACATTTCAAAACCTGCTGCTCTGTCATTTAGTTTGGAATGGACTAGTTTGGCTATGTTTTAACTGCGTTTTTTCCCAGCATAAATTCTCTCAGCACTGCTAAAAGAATCTTTTTTTAATTCCTCATAATTTGAGCAACTCTGTAGCTTTTCCTTACCGTGGATTCATTTTCTTGTCTCTTTATCCCTTATATCGCTCAACTCACTCAACTAGTCATAACTTAGCGATTTTTGTCTTTGCGCTCAAACCAACAACGCCGACATATTCATTTTTCATGTTTTGTTTTATAAATAACTTTTTGTTATATTAAAAAAAAAACAGCCACATTTCTGTACAAATCATTTTGGCTTATGATCATGTTCCACAAAAGCTAAAGATATGTCTACTTTTGCCGGAAGTTTCTACATTCAGAATCTAGTTTTGGTTTGAACGTCTCCCCATTTCATGAACGCACAAATATTAAATGGTACTACTATTCTCTTTAATATCAAAAGAACTTTACCGAAAATGATGCCGAATGGATCGCCTGTGTTACACACAGCATGTTTAGAACACGACTAGCTCAAAAAACAGCGGAATGATACAAGAACACAATACAACTGTCAACACTTTGAGTGTCACCGGACAAACAAAAAGTGTTGTTCAATTAAAAAAAAATATTATGAAAATTAGAAAACCTTAGCATTGAATAAGATCCATCCAATAAAAAGTTCTAACGTACTAAAACACATTTCTCAACCTTTCAAAAAATGTTCGTCACTTGTGCAGATGGGCGGCCGGTTGAAGCCACGTCGCGGAGCTGTGCTTTTTGAGTAATTCAATTTTGTATAGAAGAAATAGCGAAATTTACTTCAAATATTACTATTTTAAAGTACAAGGGTATTAGTAATTTCGTTAATAAATTACGTTATTTTAGAGTTCGCTCTTTATTTGTTATTTTTATATTTCATTTTGGAGGCCACCTAATTGACTTCGCCAAGAGCCTCCAATTATCTTAGGCCGACCCTACGCGCCACTTTTCGATTCACTTCTATACTTGTTTTTTTTTTTCTACTTTGATTGTTGCCCTTAGATTGATTTATTTATTTATAGCCTGATTAGTATCGCTTTTGTCAAGGAAATCATTATGCATACGCCGCGACATGATGGCCCATTTAAGAACTGTGTCTGTGTGAGGGGTGGGTTGTTGTTTGACCGATCAATAGGTGCTCTTATCTGCCCTTTTCCTGCTGCGGAGGTCAAGGACGATAGATTGCAAATGACCAGCAAAGCAATTACAAACAGTGAAAACAAACCCGAGAAACGAGTTCGGATAGAGACTCAACACGAGAACTGGTGTAGATATAAGATTCTGCATGGGAACTAATTTTTTTCTTTTAGTACTAAAATGTTTCGGTTTTTCCGTCATAGTTGAAGATAATTTACTTCCTAGTCCACACCTCCCGCTGAACGATGGAAGATGGGAGCGAGCAGGGTTTGAACCCGGGCAATTGATACGTCCGAACGACAGTCCAGCACATATACCGAACAACCAGGCAGTCAACTTATACGGATATTTATAAATCTTGATCTAACAAAATAACAAAATTAAAGAAGTCTAAATCTTTGTATTTTTCTTCATCTAATTCATCTATATTCTATCTCATTGTTCTCCGAAGTATAATTAAATTAAGATTTTGTTTCAGCTTAAATATTTTTTTTAATTAGTGTTGTACTAATTCTAGTCGTATCTCATAAAATACAGACGTTACTTCAATAAAAGAAGATTACGCGTGTCCCTAGTCGTCTAGTCGTGCATGTTAATCAATTAATCAGCTTTTGATTAATAAAATAAATAGCTTTTTAGCAACGGGATATTAATCTTCAGACTTTAAGACAACTGTGTCACCTCTCTTCTGATGTTTCAGTGTCTGTTGTATATTAACTAAACAGGTCTTTTCTCTTGAATTTTTGCACTTCTATTGTCGCGGATGTCTACCGTAACTAGACTTTGAAATTCACAAATTAACTCATTGGTTAGCAGACAATATATTTATTGGATATAAAGTGATAACACTCTGGCAAATCCAGCCATAAGGCAAGAAACAATGCTTCATAAATTAGTTGCAAGATTTAACATCAAATAATTTACTAATAGAACTCCGCAAACATATGTCCGTCTCTCCGAGGACTAAATAGACAACTGTCAGTGTGACCATGTGGCCAGATCAGAAAGAGGCTTGCCCATAATTCCTAGCACCACTTCACTTTCCGCGTGAAATGTGACGCATGTCACAAAGATTCTCAAACCATGCCTTGACAACAAGCTTTTTTTACTTTATTATTGTTATCATCTTTTTTGTGTGTATAGTGATTGTTTATTTTATGTAGACATGTAGATTACATTCTGTCTAGACATGTGACATCATATGAAGACATGTGTAGCCTATATGTTTCTGTGTAGAATAGATCAGAAGTAGACATTATCAAATACAGACATGTAGTTTGAGTAATTTTCCATAGGTCTGGAGTCTCTGGGCCATATTGAATTTTTTTTTTTTCCGATTTAAAGATAAGCAACATACAACTCAAGATGTGTGAACAAAATTCATGAATTTTTGTATGTTTGTTTTCGTTGCGCATAAAAAAAATAAATGTATAGAATCTATATCGTAACAACATCTGTAAACATTTATCAAAACACCCCTAAGGCTGTCCCAGGGAAAGCCAGATTAAATTTAATTTTTGTTTAAACAGAGATGTCTAAAGCAATTATGGTAGAATTGTGATATTTCGATTGTATTTTTTCCTCCGGCTAAATGTATGAGTCTGCAGAATCTAGATCTAGATAAGTTAGGACGGTGGTTTAATACTTTGCTTATCTTGGCTGTAATTTTGAGTAGCCCTCTGCTTGGACATCAGAAAATTGAAACTGACGCAGATGATTGTGTATACGTCATTATCTGATGGATCAGGCCCAGGAACTATAAAAGTGGGTGGAAGTTGAAAACGTTGTTCTTTGTTTTACAGGGTTCCTGGTTTTAAATGTCACATTGTATCATTCAGTCTTAGGCTCTTTTTTTTTCTCTCTCTCTTTCTGTCTGTCTGTCTCTCTCTCTCTTTCTGTATCTCTTTTTCTCTCTCTCTTTTCTCTCTCTCTTTCTCTCTCTTTTCTCTCTCACTTTTCTCTCTCTCTCTCTTTTTCTTTCTGACTCTCTCTTTTTCTCTTTTCTCTTTCTCTCTCTCTTTCTCTCTCTTTCTTTCTTTCCTTCTTTTTTTTCTTTCTCTTTCCCTCTCTTTCTTTCTTTCGTTCTCTCTCTCTCTTTCTATCTTTCCCTCTCTCCATCTTTCTCTCTCTCTCTCTCTTTATCTCTCTCTCTCTCTCTCGCTCTTACACACAAGGCTCCTTGTTATCTGCCTACCACATGATCCCCTTCATCATTGAGAGAAACAATACCTATACAAACAGCTCAAGTTATGTTCATCTGTGCCCCACTTTATGTAACGATGTAAACTTGCTGCTGTTTTCTTTTTCCTCGCTGTTCGAATTTTTGAAAACTAGTTAAACATACAAACTACCACAAAAAGAAATACTTTACACAAAAAAAAAGCTAGCAGTTAATAAATTTTTAAAAGATGTAGACTTTTTTTTATTAGCGCCATTTCATGCTTTTAGCTTTCTTTCCTATCACTTGTATAACCAGTTGGTAAAAGGGTAGAGGAAGAAAAAAGGGGGTATCTGGGGGAACGCCTTTTAAATGTTTAAATGTCTTCCTCTTCTTCTTTTTCCTGGTAGTGTCCCCTGAAGGAAGGTATTTGCAAACTCTGAAGTCCTTGTTATATGTCCATAGAGTTTTAGTTTCCTTTTTTTTTCATGATAGCAGGTCATCGTGGGGTCCAATCGCTACAGTAGCCATGTCTCCAATATTTTCGTTTGTAATGCTCTCTTTAAATGTGATACCTATGATTGTTCTGTAGCCTCTCAAATTCATTGTTATGCTTTTTCATGAACGATGCATTTCTAAAACACTCACGTATCTTAAAGACAACCTTCACCCATTAAACCACTGTTATATCAGAACTGAACGAAGTGATCGTCTCCTTTCCATTAGAACTAAAACAGAAAGATTTTTCGGTCAAAAAGTTACAAGATCATCTGTCATCATCGAGAAGTACATACATTACAAGTCAAATTCATAAAGCGCTTTTTGTGTATGTGTACGTGCAGGGCCGGTCCTAGCAATTACGGGGCTCTATGCGCAACTGACTGCGCGGGGCCTGGTCTGGGGGGGGGGGGGATAAGGATAAAAGTGAAAATTAAGATTCTGTATTAGAAAATAAATTTTACTTTGAATTTTATTCAAAGTACAAAATTGCGATCAAATTTACTTCACATAAGGAACCTTGTAGCCTATGACACATTTATATGCCAGTGACTATAAAAGTAAATAAGGTATTGAAACTTCCGATTAAGGTAAATTAGTATTGGCGTTTTTAGTAATGAATGACACCCACAAATGACAATTTCTTCTATTTTTCAAAAGATTTTTATGAGTTTTCTGGAGATTTTAATAACTTCAGGAGATTTCCAGGACTTTTTCGTATATATTTTCCAATTAAATAATTACACCTAGAATTAGCACGGGGCCTATGAAAGCGCGGGGCCCAATGCGACGGCATAAGTTGCAGTGGCCTAAGACCGGCTCTGTGTACGTGTTTCGTGTGTGAATATTGTTAGTATTGGCATCTACATTGTTATTGCTCAGTAGTTACGCTGAGGTTGTCAATTGTAGTCAAACTGAATTTCCGTTTGATTTAACCAATAAAAATAGTATTATCTTTTCTATCTTATCTTATTTTCTCTTATCTTATCTAGCTTTGCAGTCAGCGTCCAAGACTCGCAAGCATATCACCACGACCAAGAAGAGCATAAATCGTTTATGTTTTGTGTGGTCTTGAGACCAAAAAAAAAGATAAACAACTACTTTTAATAAGAGACAACAGTAATTCTTTTTTTTGTTTTTTCTGTTTACAGAGTTCTCTAAATTTAATGGGTAGATGATACCCACTGCAGCAGCTTCTCGGTCCGCTTCCCCCATCGCCACCTTTGACGTTGTTTTCTGAACTTATCTGTTTTCTTCTCTGAACTTATCTGTTTTCTTCTCT
>JADKLZ010076055.1:0-12691 GCA_021533235.1 Biomphalaria straminea | reverse complement strand
TCTATCTATCTATCTATCTATCTATCTATCTATCTATCTATCTATCTGTCTGTCTGTCTATCTATCTATCTATCTATCTATCTATCTGTCTATCTATCTATTTTGTATCTGTCAGTCTGTCTCTATTTAGTTATATTTCTACCTGCCTGTCTGTCTATGTTTGGCTACGTTTCTGTCTGCATGTTTAGGGCCTATCTATCGAGATCTTGTTGTCTAGTATATGTAGATAAAGTGATAGGTATATACATGATTAAAAGATAAAACTTTGACAGGCGGTTATCCTTTAACCCCCTTTTTTTTTTAAATATCTGTCTAGAGCAGACTTGTCAGACACTGCCAGAATTTTACAGTTATTTACCTGAATGATACGTTGAATCGCGGAATTGAGCAGGCAGGATTCTTGCTATGTTAGCAAGCACTTATCTCTGTAAGCAGTTCTTTTTTATACTAAAAGTTACAAAAACACCTTTCAAGATTATCTGATCAAAGTTTGTCATCAGTGAGGTAGGTGTCAGTGACAAACAAACTCCAGGCTGACACTCTATAAACTTGTATCCCAGAAAAGATGTCGAGCATTAGGACAAGGGAAATAATGCGTATTCATGGTAATGTTTAATGTGCATAGTGGTACCACAATTTGAGCTAAACCAAAGGTATTCCATTTATTATAGTATTCTATTGTATTGTTTCTCTGTGGCATTTTACGTCTCGAGAGACGATCTTTGCAACTTCTTATGTGGCTAAAGAGGCCAATCCTTGATACACAGCTGCGGTTGCAGGTTTGGCATATAAAATCACCAGGCGCAGCTGCATTTTCAGCCTCATTTCTGCTTCTGTTGTGTTTGGCATCTGCAATCCGAGACCTTTCTCCTATGCTCTCTCTCTCCTATCGTATTGTTTCTAATTTAAATAAAACTAGTAGGCTATGTTTTCCAACTGATTTTTTAGCTGCGGTCCTTCAGGTCATAGTAAGTTTTGTGTGTGGCCCATACACCTTAATAAGTTACAGGCAGGTTTAAACCCAATAGCGACATTTCAGGACTGCTAACAAGAAGGAATTGTAATTTAGAAGTATCGCTTGCAGAACAACAAAGCATAACACTACAATCAGAACTAGCTAAATCTAAAATTAATATTTAAAAAATATGCATGGGAAGAAATACACTTTTAGAACAATATCTCTCAATACTGTATGATTTTTTTTTCCTTTTTTATCTTACTCATTTTGTTTTCTATAATTATAATTGATTAACGCTAATTAGCTAAATAATTTGTTGGTTAATTCTTGTATTGATTCCTACCTCGTTAAGTACACTTAGGTAATTGTGTTTAAATTCAGCTTGATCCGAGAACTAAACGTTTGAGAAATAACGACAGACAGACAGACAGAATGACTTGATATATCCTTTGTAAAGGAAGCCGACAACTAGTTCAAAAAACTCCAGAGCAATGTTAATGATTTGTGATATTGATATCATATAATAATTGTTACGTCACACATACCATACAAGTAAAACGTTTCCCCTTTGTTGCTAGAGGCAGCACAGGGCTAGGGTGCCTACACATTGGGTATTAACCCGAGGCGAGGGGCGGCCGCGGGAGGGGGTCGCCGGCCATTTAATATTTTCTCTGGACGAGGAGTGTCCAGAAAGCCTACTTGTACTAATCCACGGTCCCCTACTTACGGTCATGGATTAGGTCTCCGAGACGTGACGTTCGTCCACCTAAAGTGTCCAGGGCCGGGCTTAGTACAAGGGATAAAAGGTCTCGCCCCCGGAGAGAGTAGAGTATTTAGGTTACCTAAGCACACATTGTATGAATAGTTTAGTGTAAGAGTGGGTTTGTATATGTGTGGCGGGATTGTGAGACTGTTTTTATTGTACATAATATAGTCGCTAAGTCACTAAATGTGTGATAATATTGCATGTTATTTGTTGCATATTTAAAAAAAGATACTTTATTGGTAGATTCAGAAGTTTATAACATGATTTAATGTTGCTAATTTCAACTAAAGTGAAAACACGTATAATTATGTGATCACGCAGCTAAATGAAACAACACAAATTAACGCGACCACACAAGTTAATGCGATCACATATAGTCAGTTACACCACACCAGTCAATGTGATCACACCATTCAATGTGACCACACCAATAGACGTGACAACACAGCTTAATTTGACCACAATATTCAGCGTGACCACATCAGTCAATGTGACCACACTTGTCAATGTGACCACACAAGTCAATCTGACCACACACGTCAATCTGACCACACAAGTTAAAATGCTTTGCCAATGAAAGCAATAATCAATTCACTCAGACGACTTGTCTGTCTTGTAAATGTCTTAAGTTATTCATCAGCAGAGTCCCACTAGTACATTGTAATGATAAGTTATAGCAGACGCCAACTTCCAGGTCTCAGACTTGTTCCGTTCTGAGACAAAGCTCTACATCTCTCCAGTCTTTTCCCACGAGCATTAATTAGTGGATAACCTAGGTTTAAACCCAGCTACGACAATTATATTATTGCCCAAACTAAGTTTAAACCAAGACTTCACTGTATACTAAGTGGTCTACTCTGACTGAACGTGTCTAGCCAACGCAGAAAGTCAACATCTGTGATTGACCTCAATTTTACGGATCAATTTTCTTTTTCAACATCGTTTTTTTTTTGTTTTTTTTTTGCGTGTTTTTTTTTAAACTTCATTCATTCGATGTTTTCAAATCAAAGAGAGACAACGCGAGCGCATGCGCCCCGAGACTTGGAGAACTTCCTTGGTTTCTGAGTTACTCCGCATCAAATTTTTAATTGGAAGTCACTAAAGCATTTTTTTTGTTTCATTTAAAAAATGGAATAGTTAATGAATATACACTAAGGAAATTAATTGGGAAATGAAGGGTCGAAGTAAACGGAAGAAGAATGTTGATTTAAATCTTATCTTAATTAATATCTTATATGCTACAGACGTTACTTCAAAAAAGATGATTATGTCCAACGCGTCATGCATTTAGTCATGCATATTAACCAATGACCTAAATTCTGCCAAGTCACTGGTTTTCCTGGCTGCCTCAGTTAATCCATTCCATGCTCTAATAGCGCTTGGGATGAAGGAGCTTTTGTACAAATTTGTCCTAGCCTATGGAACGAGGAATGCACCTTTATCTTTGTGTGAGCCTTATATCCACTAATTCTGTTACGAAAATATTAATACTGATTTATAAGGACTATAGTCTGTAGTGGAACTGAGTTGTTTATTTACTCTGTGTGTCCAGCGTGTCAGAAGGCCTTGTTCAGTATGTGTGTGTGTGTCCAGCGTGTCAGAAGGCCTTATTCAGTATGTGTGTGTGTGTGTCCAGCGTTTCAGAAGTCCTTGTTCAGTGTGTGTGTGTCCAGCGTGTCAGAAGGCCTTGTTCAGTGTGTGTGTGTGTGTGTGTCCAGCGTTTCAGAAGCCACGTTTGTGTGTGTGTGTGTGTGTGTGTTCCTAGTACTTCAACAATGTCATTTCAAACGAGTGTGTACTCGTTCACTGCGTACTATAATCTTGTTAAATAAAACAATGATATCGGTATTCGAGTTTTATACTTCGTCCATCGTGGTTCGATGATGACCACTTTGTCATACAGGGGGCTGAGGGCTTTGCACTGGGGTTTTATGCCTCCTTATGTGGCTGGTGAGCACGTCACGTTCGGATGCACACTGGGCAGGGTATTCCAGCTGGAGCTAGCATAAAAGTGGTGTCGCCCTTCCAGCATTTTAACCTTGCAAAAAGACAAAGCACGTTGAAAGCACAATGTGAGCCAATACAAAGCAATGAAATGCCTTCCACCCCCCGGCCCCAAAAAACGTTGAAAAATGTGCAGAACCCAATTTACTGTAGACTTAGTGAGTTCTTATTGCATCAATGAACAAGCAATCCTTTCTATCGATTTTGACTCTTCCTAAAATATGCAGAGACATACGCACACACACACACACGCAGGTCTTAGAAGCAGCAGACGACACTACATTTCAAGAAGTTCACATTTCAGTAAGTGACCTTTGAGACATGAATATTTAAAGAAATTTACATTTTAAAAAATTCACATTGAAAGAAATTCACATTTAGAGGAAGCTACATTTAACTATTGAGGTTTTAAGTTTTTAAAGTTATCTTTCACCTTTGAATTAGATTAGAGAAAGAGTGAGTGAGAGAGAGAGAGAGACTGAGAAACGAGAGAGAGAGAGAGAGAGAGAGAACGAGGAAGAAGAGAGAAAGAGAGCGAGAGAGAGTGAGAGAGATAGAATGAGTAAGAATGAAATAAAGAAAGACAATTCGAGAGAAAGAGTGAGATAGAGATATAAAGTTTAAGAATGAAAGACTGAAAGAGGAACAGAGAGAGACAGAGAGAGAGACAGAGAGAGAGACAGAGAGAGAGAGAGAGAGACAGAGAGAGAGAGAGACAGACAGAGAGAGACAGAGAGAGAGAGAGAGACAGAGAGAGAGAGAGAGAGAGTAATTACATTTAGCCTCCTCGTTAAATACGCATCACTTTATTCTGTTTTCACTCCACTGTCCTCCCACATTTTCAATACATTGACCATGTTGACCACATCAACCACTTAGACCGCATTGACCACACTGACCATATGTGAATCATACTGACCAAGGTCTTAAAAAAAAATGCAAACTCTTTTAAGGCATCTTATGGTTCCAGGAATAATTGTTCCGTTTCGCTATCAATAATTCAAAGTCTCTCTCACGTTTGTCCCCCCTCACTGAGACATCGTTCAAGTGCAAGAGTTTTTGAAAACAAACACAAAATAAAATGTATTTTCACAAACCTTTCTATTAACCCACTCTGTCTGCCTGTCAGGTAAAAGGATTGTATATATTATAGGTTATAAACAGCGCTACTTTCATGCTTATAGCATGCTCAGAGCGCTAATGTCTAATCTCATTTGTGGACCAGTAGGTGGGGGGGAGAGGGTTTTCCGTGCTGTGTTTAGGCGCTCGGTATACACAACTCTGCCCATGTCTTCAGTGTCGAACCTCGAACCTTCTTCATAGGTAACCAAGATAAGTCAAGTTCAAGTGTACTTAGCCTCTCGGCCACGCTTCCCAAAATGAAATTCTATCAAAGACAAATGACAGAGAAGAATGGAGAAAGAAGGTTGACAGATGTTGTGTGGTACCCCAAATGACCAGCAGACTAAGAGATAGATGAAGTGAAGTTGAAGTTATATATGTATAGGGTTAATCTCTTATACAAAGCCTCATTAAAAAACATTCATAAAAAAAAATTAAAAAATCCTCAGGTGTCTTTAGATATGTATACGATCTTGCAGTTCACGCGATAATTTGAAAAAGGACTTAATAATTGTTGTTTTAAATTAGATACCGCTTACATGCATATTAAATTCATTTATTTGTAAATGTAGTAGTCAGTATCACAGAACTTACATAACTAAAACCGTTTGCATGAATGTGTGAAAATATGGTAAATAGTCATCTCCCACTTGTGTTTTTTTTTAACGTTTCAACATAGCCATAGAACACTTAACTTGAATTTTAAAAAAAATGTTTTATTTTTTTAGTAATAAGAGATCAACCATTTACAAAACAATTAGAGCAATTATATTTTCATTACAGGCCTCAGTTAGGCCAGGTGCACCTACATCTCGGTATGTTGGACCGCTGGGGCACCACACAAGATCTGTCAACCTTCTTTCTCTGTTCTTCTCTGCCATTTGCCTTTGATAGTTTAAAGACAGTATTGATACAGCAGTAGGACCACACGATTACCTGGTAACTACACTCAAAAAAACTTATACTCTATGGCCACACCACAAGGTCCCCAGGGCTCGCAAATATCTTCCATCAGGGAACAGAACCAGGAAACAGAAGAAGAAGCAGACAAAGAAAAGGATTACAGCATCAAAGAGTGGACGTTGAATGACATTCTGTCCAAGTCAAATGATAGACAAGAATGGAGAAGGACGCTCAACAGATCTTGCGTGGTGCCCCAACGGTCCAACAGACAAAGGGATAGGTGAAGGTGTATCTAATATTTTCTACGTTTAATTGGAGCGGCCCTCTTAAGAGCGCCCTCCCAAACAAACTCTCTTCCGACCTGTAAATTCTACATCACCTTAATGCCCTACGCTCAATATCTCAAAATGTGTATCGACTTTTCAGATCTTTGTGGAGACATTAGAAAGACTCTCTGGTGCTTTTTTTTTTTGTCCGGAGCCCTTTTTATAATACTTCCTCCCACGCATAGAACGCTCTTATAATATTTGGTTTATGTAAGAGCAATATTCATTTTTACGCTGGCCTGACATGAGTTATAGTAAGTTCCGCTATATTAAAACGGCTAATATCGACCTCCTACACACGACTACATACAACAAGCACGAGAATTCGAGTATCTCACTCCCCCCCCCCACACACACACATCCATTAGAGTATAAAAGTAAATTATGGACTTGTGGGCCGTCACGAGGACAGGCTTCAGGTAAACGCAAACTCTGAATATGTAATGATACGGGCATTAGTCTGTTGTTTTATAGCAGTGTTGTCCAACCTTTTTTCGGCCGACGGGCCATATTTTAATTTCCGACACTCGTGTCGCGGGCCGAAACATCGAATAGATAAAAAAAATGAAATAGAGAATAAACCATTTTTAAATACTTTTATTAGAAACCCGTAGCACTACTAGGTCTACTATTATGGCTCTTTCGCCGTGGCTAATATCAAAATGAACCAAACAGGAGGTAATCCTCAACCCCAGAAGAAATGCCAAACAATCAATAGACGAAGTCGACAATCGTTTCAAATATAAAACACGTTTAATACTTAATAAGGGATCCGTCAATGTCCTTCGTTTGGTTTGGTTTGGTTTTGGTTTTAGGCACATCGGCACAGTATAGGCCATGTCGTGCCCGCAGTCCCTTAAGGACTACTCTCCCTCTATAAAAACAAGGGCCAAAGTCCATACAGTTAAATCATTAAAATCAAGGTCTATTTACAGTTAAAATAGTACAAGTAAAATTTTAAAAAATTTGGTAAAAATCTAGTGTAAATAATACATGTCTACAAACGCACAAATCAGATTCTCGCAGACAACCCCACCTCCCGGATAAAACCCAGTACCTTCCCAGGGTCATAAAATACGTCTTGTTTATAGTGTCCACTAGAATCTAGATCGTTCTTTTTTTTTTAAACTAACTTTGGGTCATCTGTCTGTAACTAATTAAAACTTATCCCTTTATTATTCCCAAAACAGAACTAAGTTCTAATCATGTCATAACAATACTTACACACGTAAAGCGATTACGTAAGATCAGTCTCAGCCGTTTTATGTCTAAAAAGTTTCTACTCAATTAATTGCTTGTAAACATTCTTAACACTAGATTTCAGAGATTTGAATTTTCTTCATGCCACACATCAAAGAAATCAAATGTCTACATCGCTCTAAATTTCTCAACCAGAGATGTTTGGCTTTGTAAGTCAATCAGCTCCATTTGCAAATATGTCGGAGCAATCCTAAGTGGCAATAGAAAACATTTCAAAACCTGCTGCTCTGTCATTTAGTTTGGAATGGACTAGTTTGGCTATGTTTTAACTGCGTTTTTTCCCAGCATAAATTCTCTCAGCACTGCTAAAAGAATCTTTTTTTAATTCCTCATAATTTGAGCAACTCTGTAGCTTTTCCTTACCGTGGATTCATTTTCTTGTCTCTTTATCCCTTATATCGCTCAACTCACTCAACTAGTCATAACTTAGCGATTTTTGTCTTTGCGCTCAAACCAACAACGCCGACATATTCATTTTTCATGTTTTGTTTTATAAATAACTTTTTGTTATATTAAAAAAAAAACAGCCACATTTCTGTACAAATCATTTTGGCTTATGATCATGTTCCACAAAAGCTAAAGATATGTCTACTTTTGCCGGAAGTTTCTACATTCAGAATCTAGTTTTGGTTTGAACGTCTCCCCATTTCATGAACGCACAAATATTAAATGGTACTACTATTCTCTTTAATATCAAAAGAACTTTACCGAAAATGATGCCGAATGGATCGCCTGTGTTACACACAGCATGTTTAGAACACGACTAGCTCAAAAAACAGCGGAATGATACAAGAACACAATACAACTGTCAACACTTTGAGTGTCACCGGACAAACAAAAAGTGTTGTTCAATTAAAAAAAAATATTATGAAAATTAGAAAACCTTAGCATTGAATAAGATCCATCCAATAAAAAGTTCTAACGTACTAAAACACATTTCTCAACCTTTCAAAAAATGTTCGTCACTTGTGCAGATGGGCGGCCGGTTGAAGCCACGTCGCGGAGCTGTGCTTTTTGAGTAATTCAATTTTGTATAGAAGAAATAGCGAAATTTACTTCAAATATTACTATTTTAAAGTACAAGGGTATTAGTAATTTCGTTAATAAATTACGTTATTTTAGAGTTCGCTCTTTATTTGTTATTTTTATATTTCATTTTGGAGGCCACCTAATTGACTTCGCCAAGAGCCTCCAATTATCTTAGGCCGACCCTACGCGCCACTTTTCGATTCACTTCTATACTTGTTTTTTTTTTTCTACTTTGATTGTTGCCCTTAGATTGATTTATTTATTTATAGCCTGATTAGTATCGCTTTTGTCAAGGAAATCATTATGCATACGCCGCGACATGATGGCCCATTTAAGAACTGTGTCTGTGTGAGGGGTGGGTTGTTGTTTGACCGATCAATAGGTGCTCTTATCTGCCCTTTTCCTGCTGCGGAGGTCAAGGACGATAGATTGCAAATGACCAGCAAAGCAATTACAAACAGTGAAAACAAACCCGAGAAACGAGTTCGGATAGAGACTCAACACGAGAACTGGTGTAGATATAAGATTCTGCATGGGAACTAATTTTTTTCTTTTAGTACTAAAATGTTTCGGTTTTTCCGTCATAGTTGAAGATAATTTACTTCCTAGTCCACACCTCCCGCTGAACGATGGAAGATGGGAGCGAGCAGGGTTTGAACCCGGGCAATTGATACGTCCGAACGACAGTCCAGCACATATACCGAACAACCAGGCAGTCAACTTATACGGATATTTATAAATCTTGATCTAACAAAATAACAAAATTAAAGAAGTCTAAATCTTTGTATTTTTCTTCATCTAATTCATCTATATTCTATCTCATTGTTCTCCGAAGTATAATTAAATTAAGATTTTGTTTCAGCTTAAATATTTTTTTTAATTAGTGTTGTACTAATTCTAGTCGTATCTCATAAAATACAGACGTTACTTCAATAAAAGAAGATTACGCGTGTCCCTAGTCGTCTAGTCGTGCATGTTAATCAATTAATCAGCTTTTGATTAATAAAATAAATAGCTTTTTAGCAACGGGATATTAATCTTCAGACTTTAAGACAACTGTGTCACCTCTCTTCTGATGTTTCAGTGTCTGTTGTATATTAACTAAACAGGTCTTTTCTCTTGAATTTTTGCACTTCTATTGTCGCGGATGTCTACCGTAACTAGACTTTGAAATTCACAAATTAACTCATTGGTTAGCAGACAATATATTTATTGGATATAAAGTGATAACACTCTGGCAAATCCAGCCATAAGGCAAGAAACAATGCTTCATAAATTAGTTGCAAGATTTAACATCAAATAATTTACTAATAGAACTCCGCAAACATATGTCCGTCTCTCCGAGGACTAAATAGACAACTGTCAGTGTGACCATGTGGCCAGATCAGAAAGAGGCTTGCCCATAATTCCTAGCACCACTTCACTTTCCGCGTGAAATGTGACGCATGTCACAAAGATTCTCAAACCATGCCTTGACAACAAGCTTTTTTTACTTTATTATTGTTATCATCTTTTTTGTGTGTATAGTGATTGTTTATTTTATGTAGACATGTAGATTACATTCTGTCTAGACATGTGACATCATATGAAGACATGTGTAGCCTATATGTTTCTGTGTAGAATAGATCAGAAGTAGACATTATCAAATACAGACATGTAGTTTGAGTAATTTTCCATAGGTCTGGAGTCTCTGGGCCATATTGAATTTTTTTTTTTTTCCGATTTAAAGATAAGCAACATACAACTCAAGATGTGTGAACAAAATTCATGAATTTTTGTATGTTTGTTTTCGTTGCGCATAAAAAAAATAAATGTATAGAATCTATATCGTAACAACATCTGTAAACATTTATCAAAACACCCCTAAGGCTGTCCCAGGGAAAGCCAGATTAAATTTAATTTTTGTTTAAACAGAGATGTCTAAAGCAATTATGGTAGAATTGTGATATTTCGATTGTATTTTTTCCTCCGGCTAAATGTATGAGTCTGCAGAATCTAGATCTAGATAAGTTAGGACGGTGGTTTAATACTTTGCTTATCTTGGCTGTAATTTTGAGTAGCCCTCTGCTTGGACATCAGAAAATTGAAACTGACGCAGATGATTGTGTATACGTCATTATCTGATGGATCAGGCCCAGGAACTATAAAAGTGGGTGGAAGTTGAAAACGTTGTTCTTTGTTTTACAGGGTTCCTGGTTTTAAATGTCACATTGTATCATTCAGTCTTAGGCTCTTTTTTTTTCTCTCTCTCTTTCTGTCTGTCTGTCTCTCTCTCTCTTTCTGTATCTCTTTTTCTCTCTCTCTTTTCTCTCTCTCTTTCTCTCTCTTTTCTCTCTCACTTTTCTCTCTCTCTCTCTTTTTCTTTCTGACTCTCTCTTTTTCTCTTTTCTCTTTCTCTCTCTCTTTCTCTCTCTTTCTTTCTTTCCTTCTTTTTTTTCTTTCTCTTTCCCTCTCTTTCTTTCTTTCGTTCTCTCTCTCTCTTTCTATCTTTCCCTCTCTCCATCTTTCTCTCTCTCTCTCTCTTTATCTCTCTCTCTCTCTCTCGCTCTTACACACAAGGCTCCTTGTTATCTGCCTACCACATGATCCCCTTCATCATTGAGAGAAACAATACCTATACAAACAGCTCAAGTTATGTTCATCTGTGCCCCACTTTATGTAACGATGTAAACTTGCTGCTGTTTTCTTTTTCCTCGCTGTTCGAATTTTTGAAAACTAGTTAAACATACAAACTACCACAAAAAGAAATACTTTACACAAAAAAAAAGCTAGCAGTTAATAAATTTTTAAAAGATGTAGACTTTTTTTTATTAGCGCCATTTCATGCTTTTAGCTTTCTTTCCTATCACTTGTATAACCAGTTGGTAAAAGGGTAGAGGAAGAAAAAAGGGGGTATCTGGGGGAACGCCTTTTAAATGTTTAAATGTCTTCCTCTTCTTCTTTTTCCTGGTAGTGTCCCCTGAAGGAAGGTATTTGCAAACTCTGAAGTCCTTGTTATATGTCCATAGAGTTTTAGTTTCCTTTTTTTTTCATGATAGCAGGTCATCGTGGGGTCCAATCGCTACAGTAGCCATGTCTCCAATATTTTCGTTTGTAATGCTCTCTTTAAATGTGATACCTATGATTGTTCTGTAGCCTCTCAAATTCATTGTTATGCTTTTTCATGAACGATGCATTTCTAAAACACTCACGTATCTTAAAGACAACCTTCACCCATTAAACCACTGTTATATCAGAACTGAACGAAGTGATCGTCTCCTTTCCATTAGAACTAAAACAGAAAGATTTTTCGGTCAAAAAGTTACAAGATCATCTGTCATCATCGAGAAGTACATACATTACAAGTCAAATTCATAAAGCGCTTTTTGTGTATGTGTACGTGCAGGGCCGGTCCTAGCAATTACGGGGCTCTATGCGCAACTGACTGCGCGGGGCCTGGTCTGGGGGGGGGGGGGATAAGGATAAAAGTGAAAATTAAGATTCTGTATTAGAAAATAAATTTTACTTTGAATTTTATTCAAAGTACAAAATTGCGATCAAATTTACTTCACATAAGGAACCTTGTAGCCTATGACACATTTATATGCCAGTGACTATAAAAGTAAATAAGGTATTGAAACTTCCGATTAAGGTAAATTAGTATTGGCGTTTTTAGTAATGAATGACACCCACAAATGACAATTTCTTCTATTTTTCAAAAGATTTTTATGAGTTTTCTGGAGATTTTAATAACTTCAGGAGATTTCCAGGACTTTTTCGTATATATTTTCCAATTAAATAATTACACCTAGAATTAGCACGGGGCCTATGAAAGCGCGGGGCCCAATGCGACGGCATAAGTTGCAGTGGCCTAAGACCGGCTCTGTGTACGTGTTTCGTGTGTGAATATTGTTAGTATTGGCATCTACATTGTTATTGCTCAGTAGTTACGCTGAGGTTGTCAATTGTAGTCAAACTGAATTTCCGTTTGATTTAACCAATAAAAATAGTATTATCTTTTCTATCTTATCTTATTTTCTCTTATCTTATCTAGCTTTGCAGTCAGCGTCCAAGACTCGCAAGCATATCACCACGACCAAGAAGAGCATAAATCGTTTATGTTTTGTGTGGTCTTGAGACCAAAAAAAAAGATAAACAACTACTTTTAATAAGAGACAACAGTAATTCTTTTTTTTGTTTTTTCTGTTTACAGAGTTCTCTAAATTTAATGGGTAGATGATACCCACTGCAGCAGCTTCTCGGTCCGCTTCCCCCATCGCCACCTTTGACGTTGTTTTCTGAACTTATCTGTTTTCTTCTCTGAACTTATCTGTTTTCTTCTCT
>JADKLZ010076042.1:3286-20160 GCA_021533235.1 Biomphalaria straminea | reverse complement strand
GATCTAGGGTTACTTGGGGAGTTCTGGGTAGATCTAGGGTTACTTGGTGATTGGTAGAACCGTTACTAGGGAAGAATATGTATCGAGGGGTGTGTGTGTGTGTGTGTGTGCGTGCAGAGGAAAAGAAAAAATAAGGTATTAGAAGTTTACTTTAAAACTTTATAGACGATGTCAATGGACCTCATTTACCAATCGTAAACAAACAACATTTAGCCACCTGATAATATTGATAACACAATGAAAAAAAAGTGTCACGTGACAGCCTTTATGTATTACATAATTTGTATAGAAAAGGTAAAGAATCACGTGGCTAAATGTTTGTTTACAATTGGTGAATGGGGTCCATTGCTTATCATTGATTTCTAACGTATAAAGTGTTCTTTGCTTCAATCTATATCAAGTTTCTCAAATTAAAAAAAAATAAAAAATAAAAATAGAAGTAGGCTACGCTATAAACATAATGTACACACAAATAGCATTCCTTCAAACACGTACTACAAAAACATTGAGGGAAGAGGGAAATAAAATGCCACTAGGACACTATCATGATTTGAAATACATTTGATACAACTTAAGATCATTGATTTCAGATCTCTGCTATAAGCTAGAATTGAACCCTGCACTAACCCATTATTTCCACGTCTACAGTTAATGAATAGCTAATGTGAAACGTCCAATGGATGTACATAATAAAAAAAAATTAAAAAGCGAATTATTATCTTAATGCAAGTCAATATATCCTATGGTCAAAGGTGTCTGTCGGGTACGATGAAGAGTGAATAGTTCAAGAGAACTGAACTGTTTTCCTAGTCCTCTCTTTAAAGGTGTAGTTTGTTCTAAACCTAGTAGTGAAGTATGTTTATGTGCTATACATGCTTTACACACAAAAAAAGTGAGTTGTAGAACTTTGAGGTATGAATGAATCTCGTCCCAGCTCCGCACCCACACACACATGAGCGTGACCATCGGAAATAATACCACGATGACCAACAAAAAAAAAAACAAGTTATACATTTCATTGGACAGCGCAGACATATGGTGGAAAAACACGTGACTCTGTAGTTTAGAGAGAACAAAAAATTGTAAAATAATCTTAAAAAAAAAAAAAAAAAAAGTAAACTTCAGCCATTGGATAATGTCAACAAGTTTTGAACAAGTGTATTCTTAGAATGAAACTGATAAACACACACACACAGGCTTACTATTTTACTGTCATTGCACACACTTATGCTAAGCTAACTGCTACGTTTTACTAAGACTTGGTAGTCACAAACTTTCTACAGTTTTCTTTCAATGTTGTGCCAATTGGTACCCAAACAATCGGTTTGCATATGAACAAAGCTTACATCTATTCACTCTGTCTGGTATTGGTACGCGTTATTTCTCCCACACCTATTCTCGGATTAAGTTGATACTTTGCTCAATTATTCATTGGCATAAACAAGACATACATTGTAAACAAATAAACCAAATTGCTCAATTTATCACTGTTTAATAATTTTGTTTGATACCAACAAGGGAAATTCTTTCATCAGTATTCACAGCCATGTGGGTTTCTTGTATAATTGTGAACGTCATTTCTCCAACAACCACTCTCGGATCAAGTTGAAACTTTCCACAATTACATAACAAAACACGAATCAATTCAAAAATTAACCCTTTCGTCAATTAATTATTTGGTCATTTTATTATAGATATCTATTGAATAATGGAAATAAGTTCTACATTCATGCGAGAAATAGTTGTAAGTGCGGAATTCTTTCCTTTAGATAACCCTTTTTTTTTAAAGGAATTCTTTTATTTTCTATTGGTTTATTTGTTTATCCTACATGTGCTCACGTGAAATGATATATTCAGATGCAAAACAGGGCACACAGAGTTCTAGATCTAGTAGAACTGTAATCAAGATGGCATCACTGGCTTGGGCTATAAAGTGATTCTTAGGCAGATGACAGTTCTGAATCTTGCTTGTACTTACTTTAAGTTGGACTTTGCTTACAAATGCAAGAAAAAAAACAACACAAAAAACTTATGGGATTTTAATGAAATCATTCTGCGAAGAATGAAGGCACTTTGAATAAGTTACAAGCACGAAGGTGTCAATAACAGTCTTTAGACAGGACGTACAGAGACACAAATTTATACAGATGTTACAAACAAAACGACAGTGACCTTTCCAAAGAACAATTACATGATTTAGATTTGTGTTCTGTCTTATTCTAAGTCAGAATTGAACTTTGGTCTAATGGAAGACTGTTTAATGAGCCTTTAAATGGTTGATTCAATTCAACATCAAAATAATTTCACATCCCAAATACGTAAAATTCTAAATCATAAAATAAAAATAAAAAAAAAGCAATCATATAATTGAATTTCCCTACATGCACAGGTAAATACCTATCATGCACTCACATATCATCGAGTATGAACTGCAATAAATGTGCCGGTTTCATAAAGCACACATCTTCCTAATATTCAAACAACCTGAATTACAAAATGACTAGCCTCAAAGTAATAGTATGTGAAAGATGGCGTCAACCTGAAATGTCTGAATGACTTTTGCACAATACATCTTTTATTGACGTCAGTTTAGTTATTTCAAAAGAGAAGATAATTACAGCCTAGTTCACGTATCAGTCTAGTCATGAGTGTTAATCAGTGACTCTGTATATCAAGTCTCCAAAATAAAACAGTCTATTCATCTATCATGTTTTTGTTTTTTTTTTAAATATTGCTTATAGGCCTCAATTCTCAGCCTGGACGAAAAAAAAATGATCATCATGATAAGCTTCAATTCTACATCTGACCCGAAAGGAGGTGACTTTAAGAAAGAAAGTTATAAAAACAAGATGTAAGAACTAAGAAAGTATCCAAAGTCTTTAAGAAGGAAAGTTAAATACAAGTCAACTATCTGATATATCAAACATTTTTTACATGTAAATTATAAGCGAGTTTGGTGTGAATGTTTATTTTAGTTTTCTACAGTTATAATGCTTGGTTTGGTGTAATGCACAAATTGTAAGACAATTTTCCTTAGGGATAATAAAGATTATTATTATTAATGCATGACAATTTTGTTGAGATATAAAGAAAGGAATGCTATAATTCCCCCCCTCTCTTTTGGTAAGTTTATAAATTAGTTATATCCCCATCTTCCTAAAAAGATATAAAGCAGTCATGACATTAAATGCTTTTTTTTTTGTGAAGTAGAGTTTTAAAAATCATGTTCAACCAACAAGTTAGCAATACAGACAATTTTTATCACAAACAAAAAATTATAAAAGGAATTTCAACTTTTTTTTTTGGGGTGGGGTGGGACATGTGTAATAACTGGCAGTTTTCCTTAGTGGCTATATTTTACTTTCAGATGTAATTGTATTTTAAGATTGATTTTGTCAGCTTGATTTTTGTTTACAAACAACTGTGACAGTAAGAGATACTAATACACAAGCCTTCAGTGCACATTTCTTGAACTAACAAGCATCATCTCTAAGCTGACACTCAAATGTACTTAGTTGTACCAATACTTAGACCAAGATTCCACAGTCATCTGTTTACTCATGCATGTCATCTTCAGTTACGAAATCCGAACAAGACTTCTAGATAATAAAACAGGGCATATTTCTGATCACTATGGTCAGCGATTCTCACACTTTAAAAAGAGGAGCAGTGTGTGTGTGTGTGTCTTAATGTCAAGAGCTTAATTAGAAATTATATATAATATACTAGATATACTTTTTAAAAATATGTTTTGTTCTTGTTGTTCTTAAAGCAATAGACGAATGTAACATTACAATGTTTACACAGAGAAGTGTCTCTTTAAACATCACACAAACAACACGATGATTCATCCACTTATGTTAAGCTTCCTTATGAACATGGCATATGTGCACAGAACAATAGAGGGGCTGAATGGTAGTGAGTCAAATGTTAACTAGTAAAAGTTATTATAAGTTATTACTTAGTTATGAGCGTTAACAAAACAAAAGGAAACTGAGATTCACATTGTCCCATATTTTGTTTACCTTAGAATCAATGAAGTGACATAAACCTGTACACCTTCATATATATTCAACTGGGTCAATTAAAGTTGTATCAAGAATGCATGCTATTTCAAAGTACTCATTTATTAAGAGATTACTCACCGTCTTGTCAGCTATCCTTTCTCCTTGTATGACATACTCCGGTTTTAGTCTGTAATTGTCTCCGCTCATTACCCCATTATTATTGCCAGTGTTGCTGTCCAAGGGGGACAACTTGCATAGTCTTACTTTACTGAGTCCACCGCCCCCCATGGGTACCCAGCCGCCAGTGGAATCATCCCTTGTCATAACCTGTGCAGAAACTTGCACGAGGTAGTCCCCACTGAAAGAAAAATAAATCAAATACATTATTTCAATATGTAGGTAAGAATAATAGAATGGGGAAGCATGCAATAACTGACATGTTATCTCTCTGCTTCAAAACAATTTCTTTTTTTATAAATACTTCAGAGAGAAAAACTGAATATAAAGCATTATAGCCTGATTAAAATAATATAAAACATTCACGCTTTTAAACAGTTAGACTTAAGTTTGTGAGCTCAACCTTAAAACAAGGATAAAAAATGTTGCATGAAATGGTTTAAACTTTCAAAATTGTATTACAGTAAGAAAAAGAAATTTTGAAAAATATTAAGTATAAAATTTTCATTAAGTTTTAATGACTAATACAGATCAATTATGCAAAGTGATTAAGGCACAGTTTTATAGATAAACAGTTTTTTTTTATATATTTAACCAGAAAATTAATATGATAAATGAACTACAGTTTTAAATATACTAAGTATGTTTATTTAATTATTATTTATTTTCTTTTTATTGCAATTACTGAATAGCCTGATGTGGGTAGATTCTGGATTATATTTGAATTAATAAATATAGGAAATAATATTATAACAGCTAAGGTGTCAATGTACTGTTACTAAGCAACAAAATAAATGAAATTATCAAAATGTGAATTAAATTGGATCATAGCTAAATCTAAGATATAGCTATATAATACAAGATGTATCTTTCAATCCCTTGCTCAGCTCAATGGCCAGATTTTCATTTATCACTTCAGGCCTTACTCATATTTAAATTACAAGATCACTAGACTCAACATTGTGATATATGGTGTCTCAACTTTAAATTGTAATCCATGCAGCCATTTTGTCCCTTTTAATCATGCCATAAATAAATTCTGTTGCTATTACTTTTTTTAGGCTAACAAAATATGTTTATAGGGACCAAAGAGTTTTGAAATCTTATTAAATGGAAAGGCTTTCTTGTGTCGCTAAAAAATAAAGTTATCACTTGTAAAACAATTAAATTAATAAACATTAAGCTCAATTTTGTTTTTCAATAAAATAAATTGTAAATTTATGCACATTTAGAGTCTATATTTTTTCAAGGGCCTCTAACTGTTGTTTCATTTTATATGAACCAAGGCATTTCCATATTATATTTTATATACAAAGCTTCTTATAATCACAGAAGGCAATAAAAATATGAATAGGAATAAAAATGTATATTGTCATAGTAGATATAATTAAATACTGTTGTTCTTTTAATTAAAAAAATCAAATTCTTTCATTAATTATTTAATTATTAATAATAGTAAATTATTTTCTTCAATTTGCTGCATTAAATACATTTTACTTTTTAAGCTTTATTAAAGATATACATATATACTTTCTTATCACACTACCACAGGAAGCAACAAAATATAACGCTTTCATTATACACCTAAAACTTAAAATTGTTAACAACACCATATATAAACTGTAATATTATTAAATACATTTTTTTTCTTTAAAAAGCCTAGACCATTTGAACTTCTTGATAGGTCTTTGAGGTGCACTTCCATACAAATGCTAAGCAAGTTTAGAAGTGTTCTGAACTTGAACATTGTTTTTATTTGGGCACACATTTATTTATAATATAAATCTTTTTATAATTAATATATAATTATTATTTTCAATCCATTTTAATTTAGCCCTAAGTTTTGATGAAAGCAAAAATATTTTTACAAGGCGTTAAATCTGAAGTTATAATAAAAAAAGAAAACAAGGTTTCCTTTCTCAACAGAGCAAAAAAATGTTGATCTATTATTAAAACCACTATACATATATGATATATATATATATATGATATATATGATATAGATATCTGTGATACAGCCTACAACAAACCTCTAAGCAAACTGCACTACTGACTACTGATTTAAAAGAACCACCCTAAACAAACATATTTATTTGCATTTTATAGTTTCTATTCTTGAAATTTCATAGAAGTGCCTTAAATCTAAGCTAGTCGAATGATTAAACATATAAAATTTTTAAATTCTGATCAGATGTCCTAGGTAAGAGGTAGGCCAATGGACTCAATACTATCATTAGTATCATATAGTTTCACTATAGTGGCTAAAGTATCCTAGAATCTAGATCTATTTTTTAATTGTTATGTTTAAAACAAAACAACCCTGATTGGCCTGATATTAAATTCCACATTACATATTATTTAAATAAAAAATAAATAAATAAACAATAAAACTAAATGTACTAGTCATTACTAGTCACTAGATTCACTAGATCTAGTCATTCTAGAGTTACTATTACTATGTATTACTACATCTAGTTACTAGTTCTAGTCTAGAGTCTAGATATCTAGAGATTGAACACTTGTGCCACTTGTGAGTAATAATAATAATACTACTAAAGTGGTCTAAAGTTTAAATAAAAAATAAATGATTTGTATAATCATATCAATGTAATCTTGACTAAACATTATTACTATCACATTCTTTTTAGTTTATATTTATGTATTAATCATAATTAATGCATTGTAACTGTATTATTATTAAATTATTATTATTATTGAATCGAGTGTACTTGTCTGCATCATTCTCAACATTATTATTATTAATATTATTATTGCAATTTATCAGAAGGTACCTAAAATCCTAAAAGTTAAAAGTAGTAAAAGTATTAATAGCTAGATAGCTAGACTAGGACTCTAGTTCATAATCTTTAATTTAAATCAAGGCTCTTTTAAAGTCTATAGAATCAATTATTTATATGTAAGGAACCTAACTAAAATCTAAAATGATTCAAAACTAGATGACTAGATCTAGATCTAGCATTCTAGATGTATGCTGATGAGTGTAACTGTAAGCCAGTGTAAGCTAATCAATTAAAAATTGGCATCGGGACATGGCTTTGGCTTTCGAGCCTTAATTTTAATTAAATTAAAAAAAAAATAGTATAAAATCTGAAATCTTCCAGATTACCTTAAAAATATATAAATATAGATCTAGATCTAAAATAAAATATGGTTAGAGTTAGAGATCTAGTATCATCTAGAATTTCTAAATTTTATCTTTACGCCATCGTTCCTAACAGTACTTTACTTAATTTACTAACACTAACACCCTAACTAGACTATGACTTGGACTTGACTATGACTAGACTAGTATGATAGTATCGTATGACTAGACCTAGAATCTAGATTTAGTAGTAGCTTTAAACAGAGTCTAGAATACTATAGATCTAGACTCCAGATATTTATAATGACAATAATAGAATGTGTTAATAAAAACAGCTAGAAAACCTATGCAAAAGTAGATCTAGAGAACTAATTCTAAACACTCCCTTTCTCTACACAGCACCTTGTTCCCATCACTTTTCATGGAGTTTCCTGTCCTAATTTAGATCTAACTACACAGTGAATAGATCTATCACATTTTCAACGTTGAAAGTAGATTTAATCCAAAGCACATAATTCAAAATGAATGATTAATTAAACAAATTTCTGAACATGTAGACTTAGGCTTTAGTAATATCCAACAAGTTACAGTGGCACTTGTGAATGACCACAAGCCTGAATAGCTTTTTTTTTTCCTTGCTCTGTGCCGTGACCTTATCATTCACAACAGTTTATGAATGAACAATCGCGGACTAATTTGTATACAGCACATCCCGTGTTGAAATACCAATACAGGCAAGAACTATTTTTAAAAATATCCACACAGAATAATGTCAGAAAATTGAATGAAAAATCCTGGTATCCCTTTTTTTAAAATCCAGTGATGTCCTACGTGTGCAAATGAAAATGCCTTATGTGTTCGGCCCTGTAGATAGTGTTAGAGAATATCTTCGTCCATGTCTGTGAATCTGAGAAAAAGCCTGCTGGCAGGAGCGGTCACCTTTGCTGTTTTAATCAACGAATACCAACACAAAACACATTCTAATGAAACTTAAACTTTTAATACTTACTTGTCGGTCGACCCTCTTATCATCTTTGTCGGGTCATTTTTACGGAGGGGCCTTTCTAATCGACCACATAAGAATATTAGGCTGATATCTAGGCCCTATAGATCCACTTTACCACAAGACAGGAAATGCGAAGCACACACTGGAAGTATACGAAAAAGTAGTCCACTATTGTAATATATTTAAATATATGTTAGAGATCTGTTTCTTTTAAATGTTTGCATATGATTTTTGTTATTTGAAAAAACAACAACTTTATATAGATATTTTCAAATACTAAATCATAAACTAAAATCTTGCATTATACTGCGCAGTGATATACGCAGTGCTAAAAACTTTGTCCGAACTCCATTATGCAAATAGCGGCTGTCAACGTGAGACTTAGGCTTAGGTCGGGTATAGATCTAAGTTACTAACAACTATAAAAGAATAATCAAGTGCAGTTTTATTTCAGCTTTAAGATTAGTAAATAGTTTTAATATTTGCATGGTCAAAATTTGGTGTTCGGAAACAGGGATATACTGGCTCGCCTTACTTCCTTTCATCCAAAGTTTTATGACTAGGTTAGCAACGCGCGAGTGTTGGTAGTCCTGCGGGACCAATATTTTTTTTTCTATGCTTTTAAACATGCTCGCGTGTGATTTCGTTTGATTCTTATTGTGTCGCCCCGCCCCTTCCTTACCAACATTCGCTGAGCCGCTAGGCCCCGTCGTGTGTTGTTGTCACTTTAATACCAGTGTAAACAAAAGAAAAGGTCGAGGGGTAATTTTGTGAATGACACAGCATCCTGCCTATTGATTAAAACTGGCCGCGAGTTCATTCATAAACAGTTCAGCATTGTCAACACACTACGTGTTCGAATCGTGTGAATGCAGCCTCGACAAACCTTGAAACGCGTGCGTGTGTAGTCTTCTTGGCCCCAAAACATTGATCTATATGCCTAACGGTAATAACACGCTATTCTAGCTACTTTAAGAGCTTTTGTAAGATTATTTGTAGTTGACCTGTTAATGTAATTAAACCTACCTCTCCATCAAATGGAACCTAGGCCTCGCCACGCACATATAGACGTAGTGTTTTATTAAAAAAAACAAAACAAATAGGAGGGGGGAGTAGTCTAAGCACTTTGTATGCTTTGGGTGGGGGATTTGTTTAATAACATACTTACGTAGACCCATATATATTATAAACATTATTAATAAAACACTCTACGCATATAGGGGGTTGGGTTGGGGGGGGGGGGGGCAGTAACTGAGACTGCACTAATCATAGCTATATTCCTGTCGGTGTATCTAATTGGGACTAAAACTTGGCTTTGATTACGTTACTACATGTGTGCATTTGTGATACACAGGGCCGGCCTTTTGCCACTGGAACCTAAGCGGCCGCAGTAGGCCCCGCACTAATTCTAAGTGGAAGTTATTAAATTAAAACATTATAAATTAAAATCTGAAAAAAAGCCATACTCTACTGAAAGACAATTCTTGCTTTTAAGCATGATCTATTTAGGAATCAGAATCGCTGGACGCTTGGCTCGTAAAGTAAAGTAAATTTGATCGGGACAGTGTATAGTAAAGATCATAAAATTTAAATAAAATGTAAATAAAAATTTATTTTATTTTATTTAATTAACTTAGTTTTCACCTTATCCTTATCCTTATCCCTACCAAGACTGGGCCCCGCACAATCCGTTTCGCATAGGGCACCGCAATTGTTAGGGCCAGCCCTGGTAGCCTAATACATGTGTGTATTTTGAAACTAACAAGATAATTTAGAAACGCACATACTTTTATATTATGTTATCCTTCAAAGGTAGGCCCTCCCATTTTTTGATGTCTTCCCATCGCTTTCCGTCTCCCTCTTCTTTCTTCTGGTACTGTTCCCTGCAGGAAGATCTTTGCGAGCCATCTGGCCAGACTGTTTTAGTTTGCGTTTTTGACAGCGGTCAGCGGGTTTTAGTGGACCCCAATGGCCATTGTGATGCTGTTTCGGATTCATTATTGTGGTACAGTTTTTTTTTTTTTTTGTAGTAGGGCCTATCTAGGTACGTCCTAATGCATTTCGATTCATTTCTAGGATCCTACCCTCTAATTCTGCAGGAGCTCATCAGTCTGACACAAGTCATAGTTTAATGCATTAAACAGAAATCAAGAATTAAAACACTTCAAGGAAAACTATTACCCCAGTCCTTTATTCTATGCATCAGAATAACTAGTTTGTACACAACACACACTTATACATTTAAAAAGTAGGTACTTTGACTGTCAGGAATATAGAAATAATATATTGTAACAACGAACTCAAAGATGTTCTGACAAAGGCGGCGACTTAAGCAAGTGACGAAATGGGAGATAAAAATTAGTTGAAAGTCATATGGAAGGGGGGAGAGAAAACAGGAGGGCATTTAGAAGAGATGTGAGGGATGAGAGTGGGACGGGAATGGAGAATCGGATGAAAACAAGTTTGTGGGTGTCCTGGCAACCATTCAGAGACATTCACCTCTTTCTTGGTGAAAACAATAGAATGTTATTTCTTAGAAATGCTCATTTTATAAAGAAATTGTTTTTTCGTCTCAACAATCTCCATGCAAAGCCGGGAACAGTTAACTAGTATTTAACCTAATAGACGAAGGGATCAGCAGTATTCATTTGATAAGCGGACCCATACTAGACCTACACATTTTGCGACATCTGATGCAGACAAAAATTAAGTCGAAAATAGATGCAGATAGCAAGGACAAAAAATAAAGTAGTAGGCCTATATAGTAAATACTTGTATACTATGGTTTAGTTTTTTTATGTATAAAAAAAGGTCACTAGGGAGAAACAATTTGAGAATCGCTGGTCCGAAAGCGTTTTGTAAAGATTTGAACTACTGTAGTACAAGCAAACTGTATCGCAGTTGAAATGAAGTTAAAATGTTCTTATAATTATGTTTCCCCATGACGGGAGCTGAACAAATGTTTTCCCTGGGCGCTTTGACCTAATTACACCATTCAGAATGAGATGTGATCTTTTATCTTTATTAAACAATCATCAGTACATTATTTATTAGTTTAAAGAATAGCCATATCTTAACTCTTTCTCTCCCGATTGACGATAGGGCCTACCATCGTTGATTTGACCTCATAAAATTAACTTAATTTTGGGTTCATACATTTTAATTGGTTTTATATAAAGAGGGCATACATAGGCCTATATCTATACCAATTATAACAGTGTCTGATGGAAAGAAAACGTTATTCACCTTTAACCCTAACAGGCTAGTGAAATACAAATAAGAAAAATGAATAATTTTTAAAATAATTACGGAGAGAGAGAGAGAGAGAGAGAGTTAAATTTGAATGAAAATAGACACTTATTTAAAAAAAAATAATGACGCTAATAACATTTGTTTAATTTAAAACATTATATTTTCTTTGTCCCCTTTTTGTGTGTTTGTGTCTGTTTATATAACGAATCCTTTTTTTTTTCACAAAGCTTATATGAACTTATATTAACTCTGTCTGTCTGTCTGTCTGGTAAAACGTTTGTACCAGTTATTTCTTTCACATCTAATCTCGGATCATGTTGAAAGTTTTGAGTGTGGGAATACCCGCTGAAGCTGTGTGACGTAAAAAAAAACAACAAATTTTTCCCTATCTGACGTCATTCGGAAAAATTTCATTAATAAAAAGACGTAAGCAGATAGTTGGTGATTTTTATTTTCAAAAATATAAACATAAGCTGTCAAAGTTATAGGAAAATAGATCACCAGGAGTGCTGTATAACAGGTCATTTGAAACAACATTGAGTTTACGAGCTGTTCTTGAAGAAAGTTGTCAAAAAAAAAAAAGGATCTTTTTATGAGTGCGTTTTTTTTTTCATTTTATATGATGGACTGAATCAGTTTGCCTCAGACATTCTGTCAACTAATGCCTAAACAACAAAATGGGCGCCGGACAGTTTATACTTTAGGTCTAGGCCGACCGAATGGAGGTAGGATGTGACATAGAAAAAGAGAACATATACTTTTTGTTTTGTTTTGTAGGCGTCTGTTAACCATACCTTAAATGGGTAAAAAAAAAGTAAGGTGTAAATCAGTGGCGTCACTAGGGGGTGCGGTCCTGACCAGGTGACACCCATATGGGGGTGATACCCAAGTGGGAAAAATATATCTTGGCAAAAGCAGACACATAAAAAACTCCAAGTATGTACCCAAACAAGCCTCAACCGGTCTACTGTATTAATCTAGATCTATAATTTTATTATGGCCTTATTGTATTTTTTGTTGGTACAGATATCTAAAACGTTACCTATATAAATAAATAGGTTATATTTGCATTGTAGTTATTTATATTTTATTATTAAAACAAAAACGACATTATTGCCAAATTATAAGAAATTAAATAATCAATTTATGGGACGTCTCTTGTATTTTCATTGTATTTATCAACGTTTGAATATGAACCCCAGTAAAATAAAATTATTATCAATGTTAAAAAAAATGTTGAAATATTTTCAGTTAAAGACTTTGTATCATCTTCTATTGAGAACCTTGTAAAAATGTCTACTGTTTTCGCATGAGGCGTTAGCAAAAACATTGATTCAAAACTTTTGAAGAAGACATTTCAAAACTCCTCTGCCTACGTGATTCATCTCAAATAGTCAGAATGGTCAAAGCTCTCTCAAGTATTTAACATCTTTTAGTTGACAACCTTTGTGTGACAAAAACTAAATAGTTCACATAACGATTATCTTAACTTGTCTTAAGACATACGTGTGCTATATGTGCGTCAAACATCCCTCGCATTTTAGAACTGGCCAATTCTGCCTCCTTCTTTATTAGACTTAATTTGATCGATTTTTTTACTAGGATAAATATATTCACATATACACTGATCGGGTCTCAAACAATGAAATCCTATGCCGAACTGGGAGTCGAACACTTAGCGAGATTGTAACAGAGCGTCGCATGAAGTTTGCGGGACATGTTCTACGACAAAACTTGGCGTCATATCTTCATGAAGGACCTCAGAACAGCGGACACCATGTGGGAGGAGGCTTCAGACATTGCCAAAGATAGATCTTTATGGAGACAGCTTGCTGCCCAATGCGCCGAACGGCGCGTGAGGACCTAAGTCTAAGTAAGTAAGTCTAAATATATTGCGCTCAAATTCCAGGAAAATGCTTCATTAACGGAACGTCCCACTTCTTTATACTATAACATTGACATAAGCTCTTTTCACTAGGGGAAGAAAAATGCGTTGAAGACGCCATTAAAGGAATTTATGAAGCTCAAAACGCAGAAAAACGCTTGGTAGAGCTAACCAGACTACATTGTTGGATGGAGAGAGAACACGATGCCTCTCTAATACTATCTCGAAAAAGATCTTGTCGGTTATACAAAGCGCTTAAAATTATCTACAAAGCCCTTTTCTAAAAAAATAAAAAGAAACATTGCTACTCTGCCTGGGATGAAGTTGGATGTCTCTCACATTTCAGATACGACCAGTCCCACCCTTTCTTAATTCAACTATATGACCTGCAATCTTCTTACGAGGAGAAATACTACCAGCTAAATTTAAGGAGAGTGAGTTTCTGGAGCTCAGAAATGATGAAAAGCGCTTGTTACCCGGGGCTCCGCCAAGGACCCCGCTATGGGAAATTTAAACGCCCCGCAAACGACAATTTTATGACTAGCTGGGTGGCAAACGTACATTTTCTGGATGGGGTGAAGTTCGAACACAACTAAATGTTATACCGTCTCTGTCTCTAAAATTTTAACAAATGAAACATGTTCATGTGATGTTAAAGTCTGTTTCTGATTTTAATAAACTGACATTATAAAATATACAATAACTATTGGATACATGTCATAACCAATGGGATTCTATAAAAGAATTTTATATGTGTGCAACAATCAACGAAAATAGGTCACCAGGTCACCGTAGGCCTACTGGTTCAACAAAAAGAACAAAGTAACGATAGTGTTTATTGGGAAATGTTTGGAGAAAGGTGATTGGGGGAAGGGTGTGACACACTGAGCTAACCGCACCGGGTTACACCGACCCTAGTGACGCCACTGGTGTAAATCTCTAATATATAAGAAGCAACTTGGTCTAGATCTGGACACGTCTCATCTAATCTTATCTTATAGGTTACAGACGTTAGTTTAAAAAAGAAGATACGCATTTCATGTTCATGTTCATTTCATCAGTGACTTAACTCTTTCTCTCCGAACTGACGATACCAACGTTGATTCCACCAGAATATGGTAAATAATTACGGAGAGAAAGAGTTAAACTCTCCTAAGTTTTTTGTTTCACTGGTGGATTCAGGTAAACCATTCCATTCTCTAATGCCACTAAGGAAAAAGAAGCTCTTGTACGAATTTGTCCTATCATATTGAATAAAAAATGTGCCTCTATCATTTGTGTCTTTCTGAGTATTTTATTAGATTTCGTTTTTCTATTTGTAAATTAAGGTTGTGTTTTATTAATTAATGCTACTTTACTTTGTATCCTTCTGTTCTGAGGTGTCTCTAAATTTATTGATTTTACTCAATGTGTTACTCTGGATTTGAATTACAGTATACCCAAATTATTTCAGTTTGGTTTTAATGTTTAATAGCAAGTATTTTTATATTTACAATTCTCTTGTTGGAGAAACGTGAAACACAAGGCAATGTAGGGCCTTATAATTTAAGTCTTGAATGGTATCTTTAAAAAAAAATCCAATAGGGTCTCGTAGCCTGCACAAAGGCATTTCGATATAGGTCTTAACGTTAAATTGTAATGATATGTTTTAACTAACGCATACTCTAAAACCACACCAGCCCTGTCCTCTCTCCCCCCCCTTCCCCGTTCGTGAGTTAAATATTTACACACAACAGACTCACAAGGACTCGTGTGTGAGGGGTGTGATGTCACTTACACGGCTGATGTGCCAGACACTGGATGGAGGAGACATTTGGTGGTGGTGATGTGTAGGTTGAGGTGTAGCCTCTTCCACTCAGTTTTCAGAAAAAATACCCAACTCTTAGCTGTTTTTGCACAGAAAAATACCCAGATTCTTTTTTGCTGTCCCTAATCGTTTGTATATTTAATTTAAAAAAAAGTTGCTTTAGTTTTATTGAAATCAATTTAGAAATAAATAATGTCGATTAAAAATTCAACATATAATTAATCTAAATTAAAGTGCTGTTTTTTTTTTATTCTAGAGCGAATTTTGAAAAATAAATCAAGTGCTAGTGGAAAATATCCAGCAATGAAATCGCCGTGAGAAGCAGGCAGAATTGATTGTATTCAATCTTCGCAGCCTAACAATGTCCGTGCGGGAGGGATAAAAAAAAAAGAGGAAAGGGGGGGGGATGTGGCAGGGTGTGTGTGTGTGAGGTGGTAGCGCAAGATTCATTGATTGAAGCATTCAAGGCCTGGTAGTCTTATTGATTTCCTAACTATCCCTTCTTGCTATGGGACGTATGGAATGGTTCCCTGCAAGAATGCGCTCTTATCATCAAGTGTTCCAGGGCTAAAGTTCCCTTAATGATTCCCATGACTAAAGTTCCCCAATGTTCCAGTTGTCTTAAGCCAACCTCGATCGCATAATTTTTTCTTTCTCAGAGGACGCGACCATAAAGAAGAAAAAAAAAACGTCAGAAGAAAAAAAACTCGTTTTATGTTAATTTTGTGAATGTTCTAGCAGCTGAATGGAAAAGGAGAAGGGGAAGAGAAAGGAAAGGGGAAAAAAAAAGGGGGGGGGGTCCTTGCGCTAAAATTAATTTTGCACATTTATAACCAATGCCTGAAGATGAATAGGTGTATGTAGAAAGTCACGTTTCAAAAGTGTTGTCTCTGGTTTAAAAAAACAACAACAAAGTAATATATAAAAATAGTATTTAAAGAAGAAGCTTATTCACGGGGAAGAACAGTTACATCTAGAGCCTTATATCTCAACACTATAGAATTTATTACACTTCTTGTGACACACTCGAAAAATTAACAAGGTTACAAAGACGGTTTGTGTGGAAGCACAAACTTAAAATCGGCCCCCGAAGTGGTCCAGCCAGGCAGGTTACAATATTTTCAGAAAGAAAATCCGAATTAAATTATATCATAGATAAATGACAGATCTTATGTAGTGCCCCAGTGGTCAAAATATACATCTTCCGTCAACTTCCGTGCTTTGATCTCTCAACGTTTGCCTTGTAAAGCCGATGTTCTACGCAACTGCCACACCTCTTTTTTTTTTTTAATCCACATCCTGATTTGTTATAATTTATGAAATTGAGAACACAGCAAAGTTATATTGAAATAGTCAAAATATGTACAAATTTATACATCACCATGAATGGACACTTATCCAAATGTTAATGTAGCACTTATTTTCCCACATTTTTATGTACACATAAATGATAATTATAAAAATATAATTGAAAACAATGTCTGAGCAATATGATTACAATACCTGAAGAGATAAAAAAAAAGATAACAGGTATTTACATATATATAATTAGTAAACATTTTATCCAATGTTATGACATGATTAAAGATGGATTTATTTCGGGAGTAATTAGGGGATAAGTTTTCATTAGTGACGGA
>JADKLZ010076041.1:3287-20169 GCA_021533235.1 Biomphalaria straminea | reverse complement strand
GATCTAGGGTTACTTGGGGAGTTCTGGGTAGATCTAGGGTTACTTGGTGATTGGTAGAACCGTTACTAGGGAAGAATATGTATCGAGGGGTGTGTGTGTGTGTGTGTGTGCGTGCAGAGGAAAAGAAAAAATAAGGTATTAGAAGTTTACTTTAAAACTTTATAGACGATGTCAATGGACCTCATTTACCAATCGTAAACAAACAACATTTAGCCACCTGATAATATTGATAACACAATGAAAAAAAAGTGTCACGTGACAGCCTTTATGTATTACATAATTTGTATAGAAAAGGTAAAGAATCACGTGGCTAAATGTTTGTTTACAATTGGTGAATGGGGTCCATTGCTTATCATTGATTTCTAACGTATAAAGTGTTCTTTGCTTCAATCTATATCAAGTTTCTCAAATTAAAAAAAAATAAAAAATAAAAATAGAAGTAGGCTACGCTATAAACATAATGTACACACAAATAGCATTCCTTCAAACACGTACTACAAAAACATTGAGGGAAGAGGGAAATAAAATGCCACTAGGACACTATCATGATTTGAAATACATTTGATACAACTTAAGATCATTGATTTCAGATCTCTGCTATAAGCTAGAATTGAACCCTGCACTAACCCATTATTTCCACGTCTACAGTTAATGAATAGCTAATGTGAAACGTCCAATGGATGTACATAATAAAAAAAAATTAAAAAGCGAATTATTATCTTAATGCAAGTCAATATATCCTATGGTCAAAGGTGTCTGTCGGGTACGATGAAGAGTGAATAGTTCAAGAGAACTGAACTGTTTTCCTAGTCCTCTCTTTAAAGGTGTAGTTTGTTCTAAACCTAGTAGTGAAGTATGTTTATGTGCTATACATGCTTTACACACAAAAAAAGTGAGTTGTAGAACTTTGAGGTATGAATGAATCTCGTCCCAGCTCCGCACCCACACACACATGAGCGTGACCATCGGAAATAATACCACGATGACCAACAAAAAAAAAAAACAAGTTATACATTTCATTGGACAGCGCAGACATATGGTGGAAAAACACGTGACTCTGTAGTTTAGAGAGAACAAAAAATTGTAAAATAATCTTAAAAAAAAAAAAAAAAAAAGTAAACTTCAGCCATTGGATAATGTCAACAAGTTTTGAACAAGTGTATTCTTAGAATGAAACTGATAAACACACACACACAGGCTTACTATTTTACTGTCATTGCACACACTTATGCTAAGCTAACTGCTACGTTTTACTAAGACTTGGTAGTCACAAACTTTCTACAGTTTTCTTTCAATGTTGTGCCAATTGGTACCCAAACAATCGGTTTGCATATGAACAAAGCTTACATCTATTCACTCTGTCTGGTATTGGTACGCGTTATTTCTCCCACACCTATTCTCGGATTAAGTTGATACTTTGCTCAATTATTCATTGGCATAAACAAGACATACATTGTAAACAAATAAACCAAATTGCTCAATTTATCACTGTTTAATAATTTTGTTTGATACCAACAAGGGAAATTCTTTCATCAGTATTCACAGCCATGTGGGTTTCTTGTATAATTGTGAACGTCATTTCTCCAACAACCACTCTCGGATCAAGTTGAAACTTTCCACAATTACATAACAAAACACGAATCAATTCAAAAATTAACCCTTTCGTCAATTAATTATTTGGTCATTTTATTATAGATATCTATTGAATAATGGAAATAAGTTCTACATTCATGCGAGAAATAGTTGTAAGTGCGGAATTCTTTCCTTTAGATAACCCTTTTTTTTTAAAGGAATTCTTTTATTTTCTATTGGTTTATTTGTTTATCCTACATGTGCTCACGTGAAATGATATATTCAGATGCAAAACAGGGCACACAGAGTTCTAGATCTAGTAGAACTGTAATCAAGATGGCATCACTGGCTTGGGCTATAAAGTGATTCTTAGGCAGATGACAGTTCTGAATCTTGCTTGTACTTACTTTAAGTTGGACTTTGCTTACAAATGCAAGAAAAAAAACAACACAAAAAACTTATGGGATTTTAATGAAATCATTCTGCGAAGAATGAAGGCACTTTGAATAAGTTACAAGCACGAAGGTGTCAATAACAGTCTTTAGACAGGACGTACAGAGACACAAATTTATACAGATGTTACAAACAAAACGACAGTGACCTTTCCAAAGAACAATTACATGATTTAGATTTGTGTTCTGTCTTATTCTAAGTCAGAATTGAACTTTGGTCTAATGGAAGACTGTTTAATGAGCCTTTAAATGGTTGATTCAATTCAACATCAAAATAATTTCACATCCCAAATACGTAAAATTCTAAATCATAAAATAAAAATAAAAAAAAAGCAATCATATAATTGAATTTCCCTACATGCACAGGTAAATACCTATCATGCACTCACATATCATCGAGTATGAACTGCAATAAATGTGCCGGTTTCATAAAGCACACATCTTCCTAATATTCAAACAACCTGAATTACAAAATGACTAGCCTCAAAGTAATAGTATGTGAAAGATGGCGTCAACCTGAAATGTCTGAATGACTTTTGCACAATACATCTTTTATTGACGTCAGTTTAGTTATTTCAAAAGAGAAGATAATTACAGCCTAGTTCACGTATCAGTCTAGTCATGAGTGTTAATCAGTGACTCTGTATATCAAGTCTCCAAAATAAAACAGTCTATTCATCTATCATGTTTTTGTTTTTTTTTTAAATATTGCTTATAGGCCTCAATTCTCAGCCTGGACGAAAAAAAAATGATCATCATGATAAGCTTCAATTCTACATCTGACCCGAAAGGAGGTGACTTTAAGAAAGAAAGTTATAAAAACAAGATGTAAGAACTAAGAAAGTATCCAAAGTCTTTAAGAAGGAAAGTTAAATACAAGTCAACTATCTGATATATCAAACATTTTTTACATGTAAATTATAAGCGAGTTTGGTGTGAATGTTTATTTTAGTTTTCTACAGTTATAATGCTTGGTTTGGTGTAATGCACAAATTGTAAGACAATTTTCCTTAGGGATAATAAAGATTATTATTATTAATGCATGACAATTTTGTTGAGATATAAAGAAAGGAATGCTATAATTCCCCCCCTCTCTTTTGGTAAGTTTATAAATTAGTTATATCCCCATCTTCCTAAAAAGATATAAAGCAGTCATGACATTAAATGCTTTTTTTTTTTGTGAAGTAGAGTTTTAAAAATCATGTTCAACCAACAAGTTAGCAATACAGACAATTTTTATCACAAACAAAAAATTATAAAAGGAATTTCAACTTTTTTTTTTGGGGTGGGGTGGGACATGTGTAATAACTGGCAGTTTTCCTTAGTGGCTATATTTTACTTTCAGATGTAATTGTATTTTAAGATTGATTTTGTCAGCTTGATTTTTGTTTACAAACAACTGTGACAGTAAGAGATACTAATACACAAGCCTTCAGTGCACATTTCTTGAACTAACAAGCATCATCTCTAAGCTGACACTCAAATGTACTTAGTTGTACCAATACTTAGACCAAGATTCCACAGTCATCTGTTTACTCATGCATGTCATCTTCAGTTACGAAATCCGAACAAGACTTCTAGATAATAAAACAGGGCATATTTCTGATCACTATGGTCAGCGATTCTCACACTTTAAAAAGAGGAGCAGTGTGTGTGTGTGTGTCTTAATGTCAAGAGCTTAATTAGAAATTATATATAATATACTAGATATACTTTTTAAAAATATGTTTTGTTCTTGTTGTTCTTAAAGCAATAGACGAATGTAACATTACAATGTTTACACAGAGAAGTGTCTCTTTAAACATCACACAAACAACACGATGATTCATCCACTTATGTTAAGCTTCCTTATGAACATGGCATATGTGCACAGAACAATAGAGGGGCTGAATGGTAGTGAGTCAAATGTTAACTAGTAAAAGTTATTATAAGTTATTACTTAGTTATGAGCGTTAACAAAACAAAAGGAAACTGAGATTCACATTGTCCCATATTTTGTTTACCTTAGAATCAATGAAGTGACATAAACCTGTACACCTTCATATATATTCAACTGGGTCAATTAAAGTTGTATCAAGAATGCATGCTATTTCAAAGTACTCATTTATTAAGAGATTACTCACCGTCTTGTCAGCTATCCTTTCTCCTTGTATGACATACTCCGGTTTTAGTCTGTAATTGTCTCCGCTCATTACCCCATTATTATTGCCAGTGTTGCTGTCCAAGGGGGACAACTTGCATAGTCTTACTTTACTGAGTCCACCGCCCCCCATGGGTACCCAGCCGCCAGTGGAATCATCCCTTGTCATAACCTGTGCAGAAACTTGCACGAGGTAGTCCCCACTGAAAGAAAAATAAATCAAATACATTATTTCAATATGTAGGTAAGAATAATAGAATGGGGAAGCATGCAATAACTGACATGTTATCTCTCTGCTTCAAAACAATTTCTTTTTTTATAAATACTTCAGAGAGAAAAACTGAATATAAAGCATTATAGCCTGATTAAAATAATATAAAACATTCACGCTTTTAAACAGTTAGACTTAAGTTTGTGAGCTCAACCTTAAAACAAGGATAAAAAATGTTGCATGAAATGGTTTAAACTTTCAAAATTGTATTACAGTAAGAAAAAGAAATTTTGAAAAATATTAAGTATAAAATTTTCATTAAGTTTTAATGACTAATACAGATCAATTATGCAAAGTGATTAAGGCACAGTTTTATAGATAAACAGTTTTTTTTTATATATTTAACCAGAAAATTAATATGATAAATGAACTACAGTTTTAAATATACTAAGTATGTTTATTTAATTATTATTTATTTTCTTTTTATTGCAATTACTGAATAGCCTGATGTGGGTAGATTCTGGATTATATTTGAATTAATAAATATAGGAAATAATATTATAACAGCTAAGGTGTCAATGTACTGTTACTAAGCAACAAAATAAATGAAATTATCAAAATGTGAATTAAATTGGATCATAGCTAAATCTAAGATATAGCTATATAATACAAGATGTATCTTTCAATCCCTTGCTCAGCTCAATGGCCAGATTTTCATTTATCACTTCAGGCCTTACTCATATTTAAATTACAAGATCACTAGACTCAACATTGTGATATATGGTGTCTCAACTTTAAATTGTAATCCATGCAGCCATTTTGTCCCTTTTAATCATGCCATAAATAAATTCTGTTGCTATTACTTTTTTTAGGCTAACAAAATATGTTTATAGGGACCAAAGAGTTTTGAAATCTTATTAAATGGAAAGGCTTTCTTGTGTCGCTAAAAAATAAAGTTATCACTTGTAAAACAATTAAATTAATAAACATTAAGCTCAATTTTGTTTTTCAATAAAATAAATTGTAAATTTATGCACATTTAGAGTCTATATTTTTTCAAGGGCCTCTAACTGTTGTTTCATTTTATATGAACCAAGGCATTTCCATATTATATTTTATATACAAAGCTTCTTATAATCACAGAAGGCAATAAAAATATGAATAGGAATAAAAATGTATATTGTCATAGTAGATATAATTAAATACTGTTGTTCTTTTAATTAAAAAAATCAAATTCTTTCATTAATTATTTAATTATTAATAATAGTAAATTATTTTCTTCAATTTGCTGCATTAAATACATTTTACTTTTTAAGCTTTATTAAAGATATACATATATACTTTCTTATCACACTACCACAGGAAGCAACAAAATATAACGCTTTCATTATACACCTAAAACTTAAAATTGTTAACAACACCATATATAAACTGTAATATTATTAAATACATTTTTTTTCTTTAAAAAGCCTAGACCATTTGAACTTCTTGATAGGTCTTTGAGGTGCACTTCCATACAAATGCTAAGCAAGTTTAGAAGTGTTCTGAACTTGAACATTGTTTTTATTTGGGCACACATTTATTTATAATATAAATCTTTTTATAATTAATATATAATTATTATTTTCAATCCATTTTAATTTAGCCCTAAGTTTTGATGAAAGCAAAAATATTTTTACAAGGCGTTAAATCTGAAGTTATAATAAAAAAAGAAAACAAGGTTTCCTTTCTCAACAGAGCAAAAAAATGTTGATCTATTATTAAAACCACTATACATATATGATATATATATATATATGATATATATGATATAGATATCTGTGATACAGCCTACAACAAACCTCTAAGCAAACTGCACTACTGACTACTGATTTAAAAGAACCACCCTAAACAAACATATTTATTTGCATTTTATAGTTTCTATTCTTGAAATTTCATAGAAGTGCCTTAAATCTAAGCTAGTCGAATGATTAAACATATAAAATTTTTAAATTCTGATCAGATGTCCTAGGTAAGAGGTAGGCCAATGGACTCAATACTATCATTAGTATCATATAGTTTCACTATAGTGGCTAAAGTATCCTAGAATCTAGATCTATTTTTTAATTGTTATGTTTAAAACAAAACAACCCTGATTGGCCTGATATTAAATTCCACATTACATATTATTTAAATAAAAAATAAATAAATAAACAATAAAACTAAATGTACTAGTCATTACTAGTCACTAGATTCACTAGATCTAGTCATTCTAGAGTTACTATTACTATGTATTACTACATCTAGTTACTAGTTCTAGTCTAGAGTCTAGATATCTAGAGATTGAACACTTGTGCCACTTGTGAGTAATAATAATAATACTACTAAAGTGGTCTAAAGTTTAAATAAAAAATAAATGATTTGTATAATCATATCAATGTAATCTTGACTAAACATTATTACTATCACATTCTTTTTAGTTTATATTTATGTATTAATCATAATTAATGCATTGTAACTGTATTATTATTAAATTATTATTATTATTGAATCGAGTGTACTTGTCTGCATCATTCTCAACATTATTATTATTAATATTATTATTGCAATTTATCAGAAGGTACCTAAAATCCTAAAAGTTAAAAGTAGTAAAAGTATTAATAGCTAGATAGCTAGACTAGGACTCTAGTTCATAATCTTTAATTTAAATCAAGGCTCTTTTAAAGTCTATAGAATCAATTATTTATATGTAAGGAACCTAACTAAAATCTAAAATGATTCAAAACTAGATGACTAGATCTAGATCTAGCATTCTAGATGTATGCTGATGAGTGTAACTGTAAGCCAGTGTAAGCTAATCAATTAAAAATTGGCATCGGGACATGGCTTTGGCTTTCGAGCCTTAATTTTAATTAAATTAAAAAAAAAATAGTATAAAATCTGAAATCTTCCAGATTACCTTAAAAATATATAAATATAGATCTAGATCTAAAATAAAATATGGTTAGAGTTAGAGATCTAGTATCATCTAGAATTTCTAAATTTTATCTTTACGCCATCGTTCCTAACAGTACTTTACTTAATTTACTAACACTAACACCCTAACTAGACTATGACTTGGACTTGACTATGACTAGACTAGTATGATAGTATCGTATGACTAGACCTAGAATCTAGATTTAGTAGTAGCTTTAAACAGAGTCTAGAATACTATAGATCTAGACTCCAGATATTTATAATGACAATAATAGAATGTGTTAATAAAAACAGCTAGAAAACCTATGCAAAAGTAGATCTAGAGAACTAATTCTAAACACTCCCTTTCTCTACACAGCACCTTGTTCCCATCACTTTTCATGGAGTTTCCTGTCCTAATTTAGATCTAACTACACAGTGAATAGATCTATCACATTTTCAACGTTGAAAGTAGATTTAATCCAAAGCACATAATTCAAAATGAATGATTAATTAAACAAATTTCTGAACATGTAGACTTAGGCTTTAGTAATATCCAACAAGTTACAGTGGCACTTGTGAATGACCACAAGCCTGAATAGCTTTTTTTTTTTCCTTGCTCTGTGCCGTGACCTTATCATTCACAACAGTTTATGAATGAACAATCGCGGACTAATTTGTATACAGCACATCCCGTGTTGAAATACCAATACAGGCAAGAACTATTTTTAAAAATATCCACACAGAATAATGTCAGAAAATTGAATGAAAAATCCTGGTATCCCTTTTTTTAAAATCCAGTGATGTCCTACGTGTGCAAATGAAAATGCCTTATGTGTTCGGCCCTGTAGATAGTGTTAGAGAATATCTTCGTCCATGTCTGTGAATCTGAGAAAAAGCCTGCTGGCAGGAGCGGTCACCTTTGCTGTTTTAATCAACGAATACCAACACAAAACACATTCTAATGAAACTTAAACTTTTAATACTTACTTGTCGGTCGACCCTCTTATCATCTTTGTCGGGTCATTTTTACGGAGGGGCCTTTCTAATCGACCACATAAGAATATTAGGCTGATATCTAGGCCCTATAGATCCACTTTACCACAAGACAGGAAATGCGAAGCACACACTGGAAGTATACGAAAAAGTAGTCCACTATTGTAATATATTTAAATATATGTTAGAGATCTGTTTCTTTTAAATGTTTGCATATGATTTTTGTTATTTGAAAAAACAACAACTTTATATAGATATTTTCAAATACTAAATCATAAACTAAAATCTTGCATTATACTGCGCAGTGATATACGCAGTGCTAAAAACTTTGTCCGAACTCCATTATGCAAATAGCGGCTGTCAACGTGAGACTTAGGCTTAGGTCGGGTATAGATCTAAGTTACTAACAACTATAAAAGAATAATCAAGTGCAGTTTTATTTCAGCTTTAAGATTAGTAAATAGTTTTAATATTTGCATGGTCAAAATTTGGTGTTCGGAAACAGGGATATACTGGCTCGCCTTACTTCCTTTCATCCAAAGTTTTATGACTAGGTTAGCAACGCGCGAGTGTTGGTAGTCCTGCGGGACCAATATTTTTTTTTCTATGCTTTTAAACATGCTCGCGTGTGATTTCGTTTGATTCTTATTGTGTCGCCCCGCCCCTTCCTTACCAACATTCGCTGAGCCGCTAGGCCCCGTCGTGTGTTGTTGTCACTTTAATACCAGTGTAAACAAAAGAAAAGGTCGAGGGGTAATTTTGTGAATGACACAGCATCCTGCCTATTGATTAAAACTGGCCGCGAGTTCATTCATAAACAGTTCAGCATTGTCAACACACTACGTGTTCGAATCGTGTGAATGCAGCCTCGACAAACCTTGAAACGCGTGCGTGTGTAGTCTTCTTGGCCCCAAAACATTGATCTATATGCCTAACGGTAATAACACGCTATTCTAGCTACTTTAAGAGCTTTTGTAAGATTATTTGTAGTTGACCTGTTAATGTAATTAAACCTACCTCTCCATCAAATGGAACCTAGGCCTCGCCACGCACATATAGACGTAGTGTTTTATTAAAAAAAACAAAACAAATAGGAGGGGGGAGTAGTCTAAGCACTTTGTATGCTTTGGGTGGGGGATTTGTTTAATAACATACTTACGTAGACCCATATATATTATAAACATTATTAATAAAACACTCTACGCATATAGGGGGTTGGGTTGGGGGGGGGGGGGGCAGTAACTGAGACTGCACTAATCATAGCTATATTCCTGTCGGTGTATCTAATTGGGACTAAAACTTGGCTTTGATTACGTTACTACATGTGTGCATTTGTGATACACAGGGCCGGCCTTTTGCCACTGGAACCTAAGCGGCCGCAGTAGGCCCCGCACTAATTCTAAGTGGAAGTTATTAAATTAAAACATTATAAATTAAAATCTGAAAAAAAGCCATACTCTACTGAAAGACAATTCTTGCTTTTAAGCATGATCTATTTAGGAATCAGAATCGCTGGACGCTTGGCTCGTAAAGTAAAGTAAATTTGATCGGGACAGTGTATAGTAAAGATCATAAAATTTAAATAAAATGTAAATAAAAATTTATTTTATTTTATTTAATTAACTTAGTTTTCACCTTATCCTTATCCTTATCCCTACCAAGACTGGGCCCCGCACAATCCGTTTCGCATAGGGCACCGCAATTGTTAGGGCCAGCCCTGGTAGCCTAATACATGTGTGTATTTTGAAACTAACAAGATAATTTAGAAACGCACATACTTTTATATTATGTTATCCTTCAAAGGTAGGCCCTCCCATTTTTTGATGTCTTCCCATCGCTTTCCGTCTCCCTCTTCTTTCTTCTGGTACTGTTCCCTGCAGGAAGATCTTTGCGAGCCATCTGGCCAGACTGTTTTAGTTTGCGTTTTTGACAGCGGTCAGCGGGTTTTAGTGGACCCCAATGGCCATTGTGATGCTGTTTCGGATTCATTATTGTGGTACAGTTTTTTTTTTTTTTTTGTAGTAGGGCCTATCTAGGTACGTCCTAATGCATTTCGATTCATTTCTAGGATCCTACCCTCTAATTCTGCAGGAGCTCATCAGTCTGACACAAGTCATAGTTTAATGCATTAAACAGAAATCAAGAATTAAAACACTTCAAGGAAAACTATTACCCCAGTCCTTTATTCTATGCATCAGAATAACTAGTTTGTACACAACACACACTTATACATTTAAAAAGTAGGTACTTTGACTGTCAGGAATATAGAAATAATATATTGTAACAACGAACTCAAAGATGTTCTGACAAAGGCGGCGACTTAAGCAAGTGACGAAATGGGAGATAAAAATTAGTTGAAAGTCATATGGAAGGGGGGAGAGAAAACAGGAGGGCATTTAGAAGAGATGTGAGGGATGAGAGTGGGACGGGAATGGAGAATCGGATGAAAACAAGTTTGTGGGTGTCCTGGCAACCATTCAGAGACATTCACCTCTTTCTTGGTGAAAACAATAGAATGTTATTTCTTAGAAATGCTCATTTTATAAAGAAATTGTTTTTTCGTCTCAACAATCTCCATGCAAAGCCGGGAACAGTTAACTAGTATTTAACCTAATAGACGAAGGGATCAGCAGTATTCATTTGATAAGCGGACCCATACTAGACCTACACATTTTGCGACATCTGATGCAGACAAAAATTAAGTCGAAAATAGATGCAGATAGCAAGGACAAAAAATAAAGTAGTAGGCCTATATAGTAAATACTTGTATACTATGGTTTAGTTTTTTTATGTATAAAAAAAGGTCACTAGGGAGAAACAATTTGAGAATCGCTGGTCCGAAAGCGTTTTGTAAAGATTTGAACTACTGTAGTACAAGCAAACTGTATCGCAGTTGAAATGAAGTTAAAATGTTCTTATAATTATGTTTCCCCATGACGGGAGCTGAACAAATGTTTTCCCTGGGCGCTTTGACCTAATTACACCATTCAGAATGAGATGTGATCTTTTATCTTTATTAAACAATCATCAGTACATTATTTATTAGTTTAAAGAATAGCCATATCTTAACTCTTTCTCTCCCGATTGACGATAGGGCCTACCATCGTTGATTTGACCTCATAAAATTAACTTAATTTTGGGTTCATACATTTTAATTGGTTTTATATAAAGAGGGCATACATAGGCCTATATCTATACCAATTATAACAGTGTCTGATGGAAAGAAAACGTTATTCACCTTTAACCCTAACAGGCTAGTGAAATACAAATAAGAAAAATGAATAATTTTTAAAATAATTACGGAGAGAGAGAGAGAGAGAGAGAGTTAAATTTGAATGAAAATAGACACTTATTTAAAAAAAAATAATGACGCTAATAACATTTGTTTAATTTAAAACATTATATTTTCTTTGTCCCCTTTTTGTGTGTTTGTGTCTGTTTATATAACGAATCCTTTTTTTTTTTCACAAAGCTTATATGAACTTATATTAACTCTGTCTGTCTGTCTGTCTGGTAAAACGTTTGTACCAGTTATTTCTTTCACATCTAATCTCGGATCATGTTGAAAGTTTTGAGTGTGGGAATACCCGCTGAAGCTGTGTGACGTAAAAAAAAAACAACAAATTTTTCCCTATCTGACGTCATTCGGAAAAATTTCATTAATAAAAAGACGTAAGCAGATAGTTGGTGATTTTTATTTTCAAAAATATAAACATAAGCTGTCAAAGTTATAGGAAAATAGATCACCAGGAGTGCTGTATAACAGGTCATTTGAAACAACATTGAGTTTACGAGCTGTTCTTGAAGAAAGTTGTCAAAAAAAAAAAAGGATCTTTTTATGAGTGCGTTTTTTTTTTCATTTTATATGATGGACTGAATCAGTTTGCCTCAGACATTCTGTCAACTAATGCCTAAACAACAAAATGGGCGCCGGACAGTTTATACTTTAGGTCTAGGCCGACCGAATGGAGGTAGGATGTGACATAGAAAAAGAGAACATATACTTTTTGTTTTGTTTTGTAGGCGTCTGTTAACCATACCTTAAATGGGTAAAAAAAAAGTAAGGTGTAAATCAGTGGCGTCACTAGGGGGTGCGGTCCTGACCAGGTGACACCCATATGGGGGTGATACCCAAGTGGGAAAAATATATCTTGGCAAAAGCAGACACATAAAAAACTCCAAGTATGTACCCAAACAAGCCTCAACCGGTCTACTGTATTAATCTAGATCTATAATTTTATTATGGCCTTATTGTATTTTTTGTTGGTACAGATATCTAAAACGTTACCTATATAAATAAATAGGTTATATTTGCATTGTAGTTATTTATATTTTATTATTAAAACAAAAACGACATTATTGCCAAATTATAAGAAATTAAATAATCAATTTATGGGACGTCTCTTGTATTTTCATTGTATTTATCAACGTTTGAATATGAACCCCAGTAAAATAAAATTATTATCAATGTTAAAAAAAATGTTGAAATATTTTCAGTTAAAGACTTTGTATCATCTTCTATTGAGAACCTTGTAAAAATGTCTACTGTTTTCGCATGAGGCGTTAGCAAAAACATTGATTCAAAACTTTTGAAGAAGACATTTCAAAACTCCTCTGCCTACGTGATTCATCTCAAATAGTCAGAATGGTCAAAGCTCTCTCAAGTATTTAACATCTTTTAGTTGACAACCTTTGTGTGACAAAAACTAAATAGTTCACATAACGATTATCTTAACTTGTCTTAAGACATACGTGTGCTATATGTGCGTCAAACATCCCTCGCATTTTAGAACTGGCCAATTCTGCCTCCTTCTTTATTAGACTTAATTTGATCGATTTTTTTACTAGGATAAATATATTCACATATACACTGATCGGGTCTCAAACAATGAAATCCTATGCCGAACTGGGAGTCGAACACTTAGCGAGATTGTAACAGAGCGTCGCATGAAGTTTGCGGGACATGTTCTACGACAAAACTTGGCGTCATATCTTCATGAAGGACCTCAGAACAGCGGACACCATGTGGGAGGAGGCTTCAGACATTGCCAAAGATAGATCTTTATGGAGACAGCTTGCTGCCCAATGCGCCGAACGGCGCGTGAGGACCTAAGTCTAAGTAAGTAAGTCTAAATATATTGCGCTCAAATTCCAGGAAAATGCTTCATTAACGGAACGTCCCACTTCTTTATACTATAACATTGACATAAGCTCTTTTCACTAGGGGAAGAAAAATGCGTTGAAGACGCCATTAAAGGAATTTATGAAGCTCAAAACGCAGAAAAACGCTTGGTAGAGCTAACCAGACTACATTGTTGGATGGAGAGAGAACACGATGCCTCTCTAATACTATCTCGAAAAAGATCTTGTCGGTTATACAAAGCGCTTAAAATTATCTACAAAGCCCTTTTCTAAAAAAATAAAAAGAAACATTGCTACTCTGCCTGGGATGAAGTTGGATGTCTCTCACATTTCAGATACGACCAGTCCCACCCTTTCTTAATTCAACTATATGACCTGCAATCTTCTTACGAGGAGAAATACTACCAGCTAAATTTAAGGAGAGTGAGTTTCTGGAGCTCAGAAATGATGAAAAGCGCTTGTTACCCGGGGCTCCGCCAAGGACCCCGCTATGGGAAATTTAAACGCCCCGCAAACGACAATTTTATGACTAGCTGGGTGGCAAACGTACATTTTCTGGATGGGGTGAAGTTCGAACACAACTAAATGTTATACCGTCTCTGTCTCTAAAATTTTAACAAATGAAACATGTTCATGTGATGTTAAAGTCTGTTTCTGATTTTAATAAACTGACATTATAAAATATACAATAACTATTGGATACATGTCATAACCAATGGGATTCTATAAAAGAATTTTATATGTGTGCAACAATCAACGAAAATAGGTCACCAGGTCACCGTAGGCCTACTGGTTCAACAAAAAGAACAAAGTAACGATAGTGTTTATTGGGAAATGTTTGGAGAAAGGTGATTGGGGGAAGGGTGTGACACACTGAGCTAACCGCACCGGGTTACACCGACCCTAGTGACGCCACTGGTGTAAATCTCTAATATATAAGAAGCAACTTGGTCTAGATCTGGACACGTCTCATCTAATCTTATCTTATAGGTTACAGACGTTAGTTTAAAAAAGAAGATACGCATTTCATGTTCATGTTCATTTCATCAGTGACTTAACTCTTTCTCTCCGAACTGACGATACCAACGTTGATTCCACCAGAATATGGTAAATAATTACGGAGAGAAAGAGTTAAACTCTCCTAAGTTTTTTGTTTCACTGGTGGATTCAGGTAAACCATTCCATTCTCTAATGCCACTAAGGAAAAAGAAGCTCTTGTACGAATTTGTCCTATCATATTGAATAAAAAATGTGCCTCTATCATTTGTGTCTTTCTGAGTATTTTATTAGATTTCGTTTTTCTATTTGTAAATTAAGGTTGTGTTTTATTAATTAATGCTACTTTACTTTGTATCCTTCTGTTCTGAGGTGTCTCTAAATTTATTGATTTTACTCAATGTGTTACTCTGGATTTGAATTACAGTATACCCAAATTATTTCAGTTTGGTTTTAATGTTTAATAGCAAGTATTTTTATATTTACAATTCTCTTGTTGGAGAAACGTGAAACACAAGGCAATGTAGGGCCTTATAATTTAAGTCTTGAATGGTATCTTTAAAAAAAAATCCAATAGGGTCTCGTAGCCTGCACAAAGGCATTTCGATATAGGTCTTAACGTTAAATTGTAATGATATGTTTTAACTAACGCATACTCTAAAACCACACCAGCCCTGTCCTCTCTCCCCCCCCTTCCCCGTTCGTGAGTTAAATATTTACACACAACAGACTCACAAGGACTCGTGTGTGAGGGGTGTGATGTCACTTACACGGCTGATGTGCCAGACACTGGATGGAGGAGACATTTGGTGGTGGTGATGTGTAGGTTGAGGTGTAGCCTCTTCCACTCAGTTTTCAGAAAAAATACCCAACTCTTAGCTGTTTTTGCACAGAAAAATACCCAGATTCTTTTTTGCTGTCCCTAATCGTTTGTATATTTAATTTAAAAAAAAGTTGCTTTAGTTTTATTGAAATCAATTTAGAAATAAATAATGTCGATTAAAAATTCAACATATAATTAATCTAAATTAAAGTGCTGTTTTTTTTTTTATTCTAGAGCGAATTTTGAAAAATAAATCAAGTGCTAGTGGAAAATATCCAGCAATGAAATCGCCGTGAGAAGCAGGCAGAATTGATTGTATTCAATCTTCGCAGCCTAACAATGTCCGTGCGGGAGGGATAAAAAAAAAAGAGGAAAGGGGGGGGGATGTGGCAGGGTGTGTGTGTGTGAGGTGGTAGCGCAAGATTCATTGATTGAAGCATTCAAGGCCTGGTAGTCTTATTGATTTCCTAACTATCCCTTCTTGCTATGGGACGTATGGAATGGTTCCCTGCAAGAATGCGCTCTTATCATCAAGTGTTCCAGGGCTAAAGTTCCCTTAATGATTCCCATGACTAAAGTTCCCCAATGTTCCAGTTGTCTTAAGCCAACCTCGATCGCATAATTTTTTCTTTCTCAGAGGACGCGACCATAAAGAAGAAAAAAAAAACGTCAGAAGAAAAAAAAACTCGTTTTATGTTAATTTTGTGAATGTTCTAGCCGCGGAATGGAAAAGGAGAAGGGGAAGACAACCCAAAGGGCAAAACCCCCCCCGCGCCGCCCCTTGCGCTAAAATTAATTTTGCACATTTATAACCAATGCCTGAAGATGAATAGGTGTATGTAGAAAGTCACGTTTCAAAAGTGTTGTCTCTGGTTTAAAAAAACAACAACAAAGTAATATATAAAAATAGTATTTAAAGAAGAAGCTTATTCACGGGGAAGAACAGTTACATCTAGAGCCTTATATCTCAACACTATAGAATTTATTACACTTCTTGTGACACACTCGAAAAATTAACAAGGTTACAAAGACGGTTTGTGTGGAAGCACAAACTTAAAATCGGCCCCCGAAGTGGTCCAGCCAGGCAGGTTACAATATTTTCAGAAAGAAAATCCGAATTAAATTATATCATAGATAAATGACAGATCTTATGTAGTGCCCCAGTGGTCAAAATATACATCTTCCGTCAACTTCCGTGCTTTGATCTCTCAACGTTTGCCTTGTAAAGCCGATGTTCTACGCAACTGCCACACCTCTTTTTTTTTTTTAATCCACATCCTGATTTGTTATAATTTATGAAATTGAGAACACAGCAAAGTTATATTGAAATAGTCAAAATATGTACAAATTTATACATCACCATGAATGGACACTTATCCAAATGTTAATGTAGCACTTATTTTCCCACATTTTTATGTACACATAAATGATAATTATAAAAATATAATTGAAAACAATGTCTGAGCAATATGATTACAATACCTGAAGAGATAAAAAAAAAGATAACAGGTATTTACATATATATAATTAGTAAACATTTTATCCAATGTTATGACATGATTAAAGATGGATTTATTTCGGGAGTAATTAGGGGATAAGTTTTCATTAGTGACGGA
>JADKLZ010076010.1:0-28842 GCA_021533235.1 Biomphalaria straminea | reverse complement strand
GGGGGGGGGGAGAGGGCACCAAGATGAGGTACCGCACCAGGCATCATATACTCTAGCTACGCCACTGACCACCATGCTAGATATTCAAGCACTCGACCACCATGCAAGCTATTCAAGCACTCGACCACCATTCAAGCTATTCAAGCACTTGACCACCATGCAAGCTATTCCAGCACTCGACCACCATGCTAGCTATTCAAGCACTCGACCACCATGCAAGCTATTCAAGCACTCGACCACCATGCAAGCTATTCAAGCACTCGACCACCATGCTAGCTATTCAAGCACTCGACCACCATGCAAGCTATTCAAGCACTCGATCACCATGCAAGATATTCAAGCATTCGACCACTATACAAGCTATTCAAGCACTCGACCACCATGCTAGCTATTCAAGCACTCGACCACCATGCAAGCTATTCAAGCACTCGAACACCATGCTAGCTATTCAAGCACTCGACCACCATGCAAGCTATTCAAGCACTCGACCACCATGCAAGCTATTCAAGCACTCGACCACCATTCAAGCTATTCAAGCACTCGACCACCATGCTAGCTATTGAAGCATTCAACCACCATACAAGCCATTCAAGCACTCTACCACCATACAAGCTATTCAAGCACTTGACCACCATGCAAGCTTTTCAAGCACTCGACCACCATGCAAGCGCAGAAAGCCGACTTTCTCTATGTAGATCTAAGCATGTCTAACCATCTATAGGAGTTAATTCCCTGGTGTGTGTGTGTGTGTGTGGCGTCAATACATCTTAATCCGGACCTGAATCAATAGATCCCGCCAAGCATCATTTTATTCTTATCAGCCCGCCTTGTCACAAGCTAATAGGAACAAGCGACATAGACAAACGAGTCAGACACAGCCCACAAAATACATCATCGCTCATTGTGCATGACCTCACTATCCACTACCCTTAACTTTTTTTTTTTCTTCGTTTATTGATCGCCAAAAAAAGAAATAGTCTGACGTGAAGACGAATACCACCCGCTAACTGTGCCAGGTTAATATGACCTTCCCTATACATAAATATATATTAGAAAATATCCAAATAAACCCTCATAAATATTAATTCTAGCGAGGAAAATATCTCTTCCAAAAAGGATAAATAAACGCAGGGAATAAACAAAAAAATTACGAAGTACATCTTTCTTTTTGTGTTATCTTCAGTCTTTGAGTGGAAGGGTCTGGAGTGAGATTTGTAATGGTGTTCGTTATCTTATCTAAATGCAGTAAAACGCTCATTAAAGAATTATGAAAACACTTTAACACCCTCCCCCCTATCCATTTTATATTAAGAAAAAACAAAACAAAAAAAAAAAAAACATACTCTCTGAGCCAGTTTTCCTGTCACTAGCTATCAAAAGGATTGCAATTTGCAGATAAGAGGAACAAAGACAAGGGAGACAGAGGAACGGGCGAACTTACGGAGAGATGGCTGGATAGTATTTCCATTATCCTTCTTTCACACACTCGTTATGCCCACGCAGTAACCGCAATCTGCTCACCCCCCCCTCCTCCCGTCCCTATTCGCCCCTCCTCTTCGGCCGACTATCACAGTGACCTCACGAGCATATGATGAAGTGCAGACCTTCCAGAGACTGGATGTAAGTAAAACTTACGTGGTTATAGGCATAGGCGCGTCTAAGGATGGGTTGAGCATTATGGTGTTCCGACACCTCCTCCCAACCTCTAAACCGAAGATACTAAGACTCATTAACTTCTATAATGTGGGCCTGAAGGGGCGTTGAAGATGATTGTATTGAGACATTCAGAGCCTTATTCCAAAAAGACATCAGCCGGGGTGAATTGTAGGAAAGTGTATGTAATGAGGTGGAAAAATTGAAACGTACATGGATATAACTTAACTGATCTCCCACCCCGTACCCAAAAAGTGCCACGCCACTGCATTTTTTTTGGTCGATGGATGGAAGGATATAGTTTTATTTTTAAAAAAAAGTAAAAAAAAAAGTTCTCCTTTTAAACCTTGTCGTCTATAGGGCAGATGATGGAAAGATAATCTGTTCCGTGGCCTACGGTTAACGAGAGTGTCATGTGGCCAGCCCAACGATCCCACTAATGTCAGACACCCTTTATTTCTTCTTCTTCTTCGTTCTCATTGTTATGTTGGAGCGTTCAGATGACTAGACTAATACATGAGATAAACTGCGCAGCGGTTTCCAAATCAGGGAGCTCTCCATATAGTTTTCTTTCTATTGGGGTGTTTTGGGGCCAGTGTCTTATACGGTACCCTTTAGAGCTGGTTGGTTTCAGAGACGCCCAAAGATTCCAATATTAAAAATCTCAGCTTTCACCAGGTTTGGAAGCCAAGCGCTTTACCGCTCAGCCACCGAGCCTCCACGATTTAAAATGTAGTCTAAATTGCTATACGACAGTGGTGCGGCTGGTGCCCAAACTGACGCCATCTCAACACTTCTGAACATGTGGCCGCAGAGGCTCGCCTTCTTGGAACTCATCGACTTTCTACAGTTATGCTGCCCGTGTAACACGTGTCAGAAATGTCTTTTGTCTCCCAGGCCGATAAGGTTTGGGAACCCCTGCTATACGAAATAATAAATTAATAAACAATGTCCTATTTAGCTTTTTTATTTACCTGCGATGCCATATCATGGGCTTAAATCTACATAATAGTGCTGCCCAAGTTGAGCCCAACCTTTGCCAGTTTGGGGGGTCCATATAAATTTATAGCACGTTTGTCTGTCTCGGGCAGCGTCAGGCCCCATCACGGCTAAAAATTATCGCCAAGTCTGATGGAACAGAGTTTCTGCGGCTTCATTGTGCAATGTGGTCAGAAGTTTGGATGAGTTTGTAAAATGTTTTACATGTTTCGGAAATTCCTTCAGAGTTGAAGATAGTTATTTCTTAGTCCAAACCTCCTGAAAGGACGACGGGGGATGGGAGCGGGCAGGGTTTGAACCCGGGACCATCGGTAAATCGATACGACAGTCCAGCGTGCAAACCGCTCGACGGGCACCGGGACCTTGTCACGGACCGAATATGACCCGCGGGCCGTAACTTGGGGCATCACCGAGAAAATAAATTACTGAACACAGTGAGCGTCGGTGTCAAGCAATAAATGGGTTTTGTCCCTCAATGTGTGTGCGCGCACGTTTATATGTGCAATAATTTATTTAAAATATGGCATTTTTATAACAGGAAATGGAACGTGACAGTATACATTTGGCAAAATGGTGATGTAATGTACGGAAATGCTACTAATACTTGATTGTCTTGATAAGGCAATAAAGTGGGTTATTTTAGTCGCAGATTATTAAAAGTATTTTTTAAATCAACCTTTTTTCCCCTAAGCAAAGTTATATTTGTATAAGCATAACAAATGTGAATTGATTTGTTGAATTGAGCCCTACACAGTACACATAGTGACATACACAGTCGCAAATTTGTCTTTGGTTGGTTTTACAACACTCATTTTTTCATTCACATAAAAAAAAGTAAAATAAATAAATACATAAATAAATTTAGGTCATTACAGAATCTAATTTAATTTACAATCTAGATCTTGAAATTCCAATGCAGATTGTTGACTAAATTAATTTAGGTTATCTCGTCTGCCATTTAGATGAAAGGAGGAGCATGCAATATTTTCATATCTAGATCAAGAAGGCATACTAAATGAATACATCCAACCCCCTATAGATCGACACATATTTTGGTTTACTCACAGTCTAAAAATGCGAGAGGCTTGATTTTCACTTATGTTTTTGTCCACTAACCCGATTTTCAAAAGGAGGCATGCTTCTTATAGATAAAATTATATTTCTAGTTGTATTTTTTTTTAATCACATAAAAAAAAGCTAGATTAGATCTGGAGGAATAGATTTGTACGTAAAATATATATTTTGAATTTTAAATCATACTCAATAAAATAAATCTTTACTTATTTTTTTGTATCAAATAAAACAATATAGATTTCGATCTACTTCTTCAGTCTATAAGAAAATGTGTGACCAGCCGGCAAACCTAACAATGGACAGACCACACGTGCTCACCAAGGCCAACAGACAGCGCGAACCTGCGTTTATAAAACCGGCTTCAACGAGTTCTTCTCCCTTGCCGTGCGTGTAGGCAGAATTGAACTGCGCCGGTTAGACGAATTTTTCAGACACAATTCAAAAGCGTTTAGATCTACTTTGAGTAAAGAAATCTATTCTGTATTTCTGTTTTGAAATGGAGTTGGATATTGAGGCTAATTACAATGTAAGTTGATTGAGTAGACTCATATTTCTAGATTTAGATTTGTCTAGCTTAATAATTGTACGGGAATATTTTGTTTTTGGTTGTAAAAGATTAGCCACACAGGCATCCGTTCTTTGTTTAGAACCCATTGTACTATTTGTACGGCGAACGAAAAAAAAAAAGAGGGGGGGGGGGTAAAGTTTACGTATAGAGATCAAGATGTAATCCAGATCTCTACTACTAGTAGTAGTTACTAGATCTAGAATCTTTCTTTAGTATAGACCTAGATCTATATTAGATCTATATATATCTAGATCATGAGTAGAACTATCCAAATAGAGTCTAGAATACTAAAATGAGTATGAAAATCTAGATTCTATCTCTAGGCAGTCTAAGTACTCTAAATTAAAGTCTTGAGTTGAGTCTCTACTAAACTAAGTCACTAACTCACTAAGTAGAGCATCGGCATAGGCTAGGCCTAGACCTAGATCTAGACTCTATATATATCTAGGTCTAGATCTATTTATATAGATTTATTTTAGTAGGATGGCTGATTCAGTGATTGGTCCCGGGACCAGCCCGGGTTCACTTATTAACTTAGTTTTACTAAATTATACTAGTACAGTCAGTAGTAGATCTAGATCTACTAGAGTTACTAGAGTAGATATCTAGGACTAGGACTAGATCTATCTGAATCTATCATTTAATCATTATATCATACACATTAAATAATTAATACTTAGAATAATTCTAAAGATCTACAGACTACAGGATTAGTAACTCATTAGAAAGTTAAATAATAAAATATTGACCATAGTCACATAGTGACATACACTTCAGATCAGATGATCATGATTATCATTTAATCATTCATGATTATCTGTGGACTGGATAAATGACAGCTCATGAGTTAAATCCCTGTGACTGTGCATAACCATCTGAGGGGCTGCCCCTTTCAGCTCTCTGGATAGCTGCCCTTATTATCAGGTAAGGTGCCCTAGTCTTTGTGGATCCCTCCACTTCCTGAGGCAGCAGGTTTGATTTCGGTCCTACCCGGGTTACATTTTATTTCCCCGGTACCCACCATATCTGGAGGACATCCCCTTATATTTGCCACCTGGTGAGGCGCTCGATGGGAGATCAATAACTCCACACAAGAGAATCTAATTACACACTTCCTAATTAGATTTACACCCTACACATTTCCCATCTAGATATATAATTATATATATATTTATGTTCAATCTAGTATTCTAGTCATGCATGTTAATCGGTAACTTAAATTCTGCCAACTCATTAGAATCTAGATCTATAATATATTCTAATATATTATATAATTTTAAATCATGGTTCAGTGTTTTAATAGTTTATGAAATGTATTATCATTACGTTTTAAATTCTGTCCTGAAGTCTGAAGCGTTTCTAAATTGAGTGATTTACTGTTGGTGACATAATAATGTCTAATAAAATCATCAAAAGTGATTAATTTTGTTGGTCATTAATAAGGTTACTGTGCAAATTTAGAGTATTAAAGCTATCTGCACTCCTCATAAGCTCATTAAACTTCAAATCCAAATTATATGTACAAGGCTTAATTTGTTCAGGTTATGGCATGTCAAATTGAGCATCAAGTCTTTATCGAATCTAGATATAGGCTTATATTAATATAGAGATAATCTATCTTTAGGTCTTTGTGATCTAAATGAACTGAGAACAAAATAAATTTCAGCCCTTATTTAACTAAGTATGGTTTATGGTAAAATGGTAATAATTTATATATAATATTATTTTTATGAAATGAAAGAAGCTTGGAGTATTTCATATCATGGTAGACAAAGTTGTTGTTCACTAGCACTTATTTCCCTTTTGATGTTAATGCATATTTTCGGCAAGGATTTTCCACTGGGTTATAAATGTGTCTTTTGACCTTTCGAAGGCTCTGGCAGATGGGTGCTCTATATTGGAAACATCTTTAGAAGGATTCATGAAGACTTCCAACAAAGATGCCTGTGCTTCCTCTTAGGTATATGTTGACAAAAAATACATTACAAAAAACTGGGATTTATTTTGATTTGATTTATAAGTTTGGGGTATTCTTTGAAAAAAAATTACACTCAACCCAAACCCGCAGACAGCAGTTCAAAGTGCACACAATATCACTAGTGCCATCCATCTTGTGTTCTGCTGAGCACCAATGTAGACAGTATAGAGTCACTAGCTAATGTTCAACAGTTGTATCTCATCATATATCTCAGATGACAATAATAACCTCTTCACCACTTGTGTAAAAATGACCTAAGTATGCATTGAAATATACCATCTCTTTGGTTCAACAAGGCTCTTTCAGATAGAGATCAATTTTATTCCAGAAAGCTGTTGAAACTCTTAACACCAAGCTTATGTCTTTGAGGGGATGGCATGAACAAACCAACCGGCTCAAGTATGAGGGGAAAACCCATCTTATCATCCCTATGGTCAACCGCTTCATCCATAGGTCTGGGCTTACGGTAGGTGTCTGTTGTCTGCATACCTTTATACTTCATTTAAATAAATGACTCAACATTTTTTTTTTCTTCTTTTATGTAAGACATTGGTAAAATTAATATATATACATTTTTAATTTAATAAGATAGATTACAAAAAATGGACAAAAATATTAGCCTATATAGAATAGGCAACATTTTGTAAGAATTCTAGATTTTCTGCATGTAATTACTTCTTATAATCTATATAATAGCACAATATGCCCCCGATGAGATAATCTATACACATGATTCACATCTTTTTTTGGGTCATTCAGCTCATTTTTTTTTCTTTGGATAGTAAAATGTTAAATCTCGGATTCATTTTACTGTCCACAAAATGCTCTTGTAAGCTATAGGCAACTGGAGGTTGCGTCATATCAACCTTTAGTGCAGTTAAAGACCAAGTGAAATGATTAACATGCAGTTTTTAAGAGCTGAAATATGTAGGATGTTTTCATAAGCTGTTGCAAGTCTTACATCTAGATTTTATTATGTTTTAAATTAAATCCACATTTGTAATGAACTTTATTTGTTAATGCATTTATTGGTTAATGTTAAGCATATGATTGCAACAAAAAATATCTGTATTACATTCCTATCCATCTAGGGGGATTGTTGCTAAGTTGTAAAGCATTTGGCTGCCAACGAGTCCTGAGCTCAAATCCTTTTGGAATCTTTGGAGGTCTTCTAGTCCACCCAGATCTAATGGGTACCTAACATTTATTGGAGAAAATTAAAGGCTGTTGGTTGTTGTGCTAGCCACATGACACCATTGTTAGCCATAGGTCACAAAAACAGGTGACCTTTACATCATCTGCCCTATAGATCATAAGATGTGAAAGAGGTACCGGGTACTTCGATTTGTACTCTATTCATGTCCATCCAATCACTGGCCTTTAGATATGTTTCATGGTAATAATTTAAATGTGTGAAAAGTTATTATGATTGTGGAAATTTTAAATACATTATTGCCAACAGTGATCAAAACTAACTTTACTTAAATATGTTCCCTTTAGTTTGACATTTTTTTAAAATAACATGTGAGGCCCAATGTTAAATACATAGAAAATGTCATTAATGATTCATGGCAACAATTTTTGTTTTAAAGAATGTTACATACTCCTTGAGAAACCCTTGTGTATATATTTCAAAGAGAATATTTACAGATAAATCAATAACTGTTCTCTTTTTTTTCTTTTTTGTTTGGTTTTTAAACTACAAGTCTACAATTAATAGATAAGTGGCTTGTTTTGTGTATGTTTGTTATTAAACTAATTTTTTTTTTTGTAAAGGAGGTGGGGGTGTCTGTGATGTTACTTATTTTGAGATGATGTGATGTCCTTTGATTTTTTTGTTTGTTCTGTTCTGCTCTATTCAAAGTGATAGCCCTATTTGTTTTGTTGAGTTCAAACTGATGTGCACCCACTATCACTAGTGCCATCCATCTAGTGTTATGTTGAACACCAATGTAGACAGTATAGAGTCACTACCTAATGTTCAACAGTTGTATCTCATTATATGTCTAATGACAATAATAACCTGTTCACCACTTGTGTAAAAATTACCTAAGTATGCCTTGAACTATACAATCTCTTTAGTTCCACAAGACTCTTTCAGATAGAGATCATTGTGTGTGTGTGTGTTCTGATATATACATATGAAGTCCTTTTGGTTCTGTTGTATTCAAAGTGATGTCTTTTTGTGTATCCTTTTTTTTTCACCAGTTGTCTTTTTATGTACTTTAGTTTAATTGGTCTTGTGTAGTTTGTGTATTTCTATATTCTGTCATTGTCTGTCTTAAGTACATGTCCTTGTATGTCAGTCACATGTCCAATGGTATGTAGTCATAAGTTTGAGATCATAGTCCAGGCCTAGTCAGGAGGTAAGGAGAATATTTAACCAATACAATTTGACTCAAGTTTGGTATGCTTTGTGTCATTGTCTTTTCTCACAGACTCAGGAAGGGTTCTCGATGAGGGGGCCCCATCATCAAGCTCTGCTGATGGGGGTCACGCAGGGGGCCTAACCAGCCATCCTTCTGAAGGGGTCGCTTCTCGATAGAACTATGTTTATAAAAAAAAAATGATCCAGGACAGCTGGAGGGAGTACCACTGCTGCACAAAGGCCACTGGACTCTCAGCTAAATGGCCAACTATTCACTGCAGATGAATAGTGTGTGCAGCCCATGCTGGGACCATAAGCTTAAAGAGTGGTCTTTTATAAGGTCCACATAGCAAGTAATTCTTTTTAATCATGTCTCTATGTAGCCTTTATGTACTTAAGTCAACATAGACTTTTTAGTTTTAGTGATGTTTTTAAATTATTTATTTTTTTTTTTAAATTGTAAGATCTTGTGTAAAAAAAATGTGTATGCATAAGAAAAAAAACCCCTTCCGTTCAAACAAGATAAATAAATGAATAAAAGCCATACAATTTGAAACATATTATACAGATTTAGATCTACTTTGACACCTTAACTGTAGTTATCATTACACCTGCTAAAACCCCCAGGCCTGGTAACTTAGAGATGTTTGAAATACAAGACTTTCGCGGGGTGGGGGGTCGTTCCCTCTCCCCTTTGGTACGGCTGAAAATTCCTTCTGGTTACGGGCCTGTGCACACTTCCTAGTGTGCGGCACTCGTTATTGGTAGATCTATGAGTGTCATGTAGATCTAGGTTGACTGTGAAGCCGGGGGCAGAGAGAGTATCATCAGAATGCTTGCTGTAGTGGCGTGAAGTATATTTAATAGATATGCTAACATTAATCTGGTGGTGATGTCCTCATCCCTCCTCCCCCCCCCTTTTTTTTTCTCCGTGCGTTCACATGACCTTGACACGGAGGGCACGGTATCGGTTGAGTGTTAGCGTGTTTACACACACACTCGTATTGTCTAGTCATAGTGTGAAGTAGATACTGGCACATTGTAACAATGGAGAAAGTGGGGAGGGCTGGGGTATGGTTAAAAAAAAAATTTGAAAATGTTTTAACTTTCCTGCATGGATTCTATAGCACTTGTAACTGCTTAAAGAACGTCATTTCTTAGTAGAAGTAAAGAGAGATTTAAAAATGGTTTTAACTTTTCTGCATCAATTCCGGTTAGGCCTTTTAACTGCATAAAGACCGTCATTTCTTAGTAGAAGTAAAGAGGGATTTAGAAATGGTTTTAACTTTTCTGCATTAATCACATATCATCCACGTAACTGTTTAAAGACCGTCATTTCTTAGTAGAAGCAAAGAGAGATTTAAAAATGGTTTTAACTTTTCTGCATTAATCGAAAACTATCCTCGTAACTGCTTTAATAAAGACCGCCATTTCTTAGTAGAAGCAAAGAGAGATTTAAAAATGGTTCTAACTTTTCTGCATTAATCGAAAACTATCCTTGTAACTGCTTAAAGACCGTCATTTCTTAGTAGAAGTAAAGGGGGAAGGCGCTAAATTGTTGAAGTTATAACCAAAAGCACATACATTAAAAATATTTTATAATGGTGCAAGCGTAAACATCAACCATTCTCTCTCTCTCTCACACACAAAACAACAAAAAACAAAACAAAAAAAAAACCTATTCTCTAATGTGCTAAATTCTTCTGTTCGTGTTTCACCATCTTACTCGTCTCGGCGTGTCCCGTACACACACATGCACACTTCTGTTTTCCTTACTCCATGGACTCACTTCCTAGATGGGCTATTCAACGTTGCTGTACGGCGTGGCTATAAGGAAGATAACTGGCTCGCGTTTCTCACCCACCAGACAGACAGTCCCTAGACACGAGAGGATGGTTAATACACATTGGAAATTAAAAATCGATAGTGTCTGGCTATGCTTATTAGCCCTTTGTAAATCCACCCCTACCCCATTTGTTTTTTTTTAAAAGGCCTACACTTGAAATATTCGCGATTTTCTTAAATATGAAATAAAAGTATGTTTTTTTTTTGGGGGGGGGGGGGTCGCTGGAAAAAGAATTAAGTTAAAAAAAAAGTAAAATGTGTGAAACTTTTCTTAACAATATCTAGTCATCACGTAGGCTGTATTGGGGGAGGGGGGGATAAAATGCTGGCTTATGGTTTATGTATATAATCATGCTCTGCTGTAGTCAAGTCACATCAAATACTGTACTCATCCTTTTTTTTTTTTTGAAGACAATGCCTCTTTTATTTCAAAACTGGCCATGTCCCAACTCTGCCATTGACACTTTTATCCAGCGACTTTTGTTTGAAATTTTTTGCTATGCCATAGTTGGTGAGATAACTGCAGTTAAGACTTCTAGTTTTACAATAGAAATCGTCTTTAAGAGTTATCAGATAAAGAAATATTTACTTCAAATGAACCTACTTGTTACCTAGACCAAGGTCTGTCTTTACATAATGGCAGTAGAAACTATCAGCTACAGATATAGAAATATTTACTTCAAATGAACTTACTTGTTACCTAGACCAATGTTTATCTTTACATAATGGTAGTAAAAACTATTCCTTTGAGGATAGTTGTGTCCCCTTGGTTCATGGCCAATTCTTTGTTTGTTTTGAACAGGATGAAGAAGTAGACAAGCTGTGCATGATCCACATCACTGGGACCAAAGGCAAGGGCTCCACCAGTGCCTTTACAGAGAACATACTTCGCAATCATGGCTATCGTACAGGCCTCTTTACATCCCCTCACCTGGTGGAGGTGCGGGAAAGAATCCGCATCAATGGCCGGCCCTTGTGCAAGGCTAAGTACTGCTATTACTTCTGGAAGGTTTATAACAAGCTTAAAGAAACTGAAGAGGTAGGCACTTGGCCCACCAGTGTTTTTTTTTTTTTTTTTTTACCACTGATATGTAGCCTACATTGTTGTCATGTTTTGAGATTGTGTGTTAGGTGGAATATGTTAGCTCTCTTTAAACAAGTAATAAGATCAGTAAAAATAAAATACTTTTCTCATTCCCTGTTATTTATTTTTATTTTGACTTTTTTTTTACAATCAATTCAATCTAATGGTAATATAGATTATATTTTTTATGTTTGATGCCTCTGTTATTCACACTTACAATCTTAAGCATAATTCAGCTAAAAAGTTTTAAGGAAAGCAGATTTGTATATCATGCATGAAGAGTAGACCTACCTTTTAATGCATATATTATATTGACAATTGTCAATATGTTCAAACTATAACAACAGTTTTAGTTCCAAGCCTCACTATGAGTAGCCCAACCCTAAAAACTATGTTTAGGATTAGGACTTACGACTGTTGTTTTATTGCAGGTTGGAAGTCCTATTGAGGAAGGCAGAAGCATGCCAGCCTATTTTGCCTTCAACGTTGTTTTGTCCTTACATATATTTCTGAATGAAGGGGTTGACATTGCCATCATGGAAGTTGGTGTGGGTGGTCTGACCGACAGTACCAACTTTATCAGGCACCCTGTTGCTTGTGCCATAACATCCTTAGGCTTGGAGCATACTGATGACTTAGGGGACACCATTGAATCCATTGCATTCCATAAGTCTGGCATATTTAAGGTAGGAATCTTTTCTTAGAAATAGTTTTTGGAAGAAAGTTCAAAATGGCTTCTGTTTCTAACTGATATCGTGTGTTTGTTTTGAAATAGAAACATTGTCCAGCATTGACAGCACCTCAGTCTGACTCTGCCATGCAAGTTATTCTAAACAGAGCCAAAGAAATGGAGGTAAGTTTTCATACAGTAATGTCTTTTAACATTTCTTGACAGCTTTTCCAAGGATTCAGACTTTTATTAAAATATTTTTGATACAAGGCCTTAAAATTGTTGACACATCACACAACAAAAAACACCCAATGCATATAAACAAGACTGAGCAAACTCTGGCACTAAAGAAGACAACCCACTTCTCATCTGGCAGTGCCCACTGTATGTTATGAACCCTTTGTCTGAAGAGGTAATGAAAGAATACAACTTCACCCTGAGCATTGCCGGAGATAAGCAAAGACACAATGCTGCTTTAGCCATCCAGCTGTTCCACCTTTGGGAAGACTATCAGCATAAAAGTGAGTGGAAAGCAGCAAAACTAGTTTAATACCAAAAAAAAACCTCTTCACATGGCATTAACTCTTTCTCTCCGTAATTATTTACCACATTCTAGTGAAATCAACGATGGTATCGTCGATTAGGAGGGAAAGAGTTAAGATACGCTTTTTTTTTTTTTTTTCTTGTTTCATTGGGTTGTATTTTAGGTTGTGAAATCTGCTGTATTTGGCTACTGTTATTGTTATTACTGTCATTATATTTTTTTTTCTTTCTTTGCATGTGATGGTTGGGAAAGGGAAATAATCAATTTTGACTGTTTGCAGAAATGCATCCCAGAGTGCCTAATGACTTGAGCGTTGGTGAGATTCCAAGACTGACATGTACTGAGCTTGATAGTGCCACCGTTGTTGGTTTATCGACTTGCAAGTGGCCTGGGCGTGCTCAGGTGATCGCTAAGGACAGCATCACTTATTACATCGATGGAGCCCATACTAAAGAGAGTATGGAGGTATGTAGGTTAGATCTTTTTTTTTAGTCTGAAAGAACTCTTTACATTGAAATAGAATTTTAGTTTAGATTGGATTGTCCTAGTTTTAAATTGTTTAACTTCTGAATAGGAGAATCACTTTTCATCCAGACATTAAAGATTTCAAATTATTCAGCTCTTAATTCAAACAATAGAGTATAGCTATGGACTCTCACTTAAAAATCAACAGCAGTTTATGAAATCTATTCAAACATTGAAAAGACTTCTTTAGTAAAGAATATATATGCATATTTAAAGATACATATTTCAGCAAGAAAAGAATGCATATTGATAGCAGTTTAAATTTCTAATAATCTAATCAGGAGAAATAAAGAGTGATACTGTCTTATTAAAATGTTCCAGCTGTATGTCTTTTTTAAAAGTGGTGATGGAAATGTTTTATTTATTATCTTCATTGATTTTTTAGACATTTTTTTTTGTTTCTATTCCAGCTGTGCACCTCCTGGTTCTCTGAAGTAGCTGACAAGGAAAAGGCTTCAATTGATGGTAAAGTTGTAAGAGTTTTAATTTTCTTCACTGCCCCAGAAAGAGACCCGGAAGCTTTAGTCTATCCATTACGTGTAAGTCATTGTTTAGCTTTTAAATTTTACTTAAAGTTTCCCCTTTCAGACCTTGTGGTCGATAGGGCCAGATGATGTAAAGGTTAACCGCCTTTACTTTTCCCCAACTAATGTCAGGTACCCATTAGAGCTGGGTGTACTCAAGGGCGCACGAAAATCCCGAAATTGAAAATCCCAGGATTCGAACCCGGGACATCTGGTACAGAAGCCAAGTGCTTTACTGCTCAGCCAGCGTGCCCTCTAATTAAATTTTACATACAAAAGCAAAATGCGCAATAAGAAAATGAAAAGTAATTATCTGGTTCATTAAACTATTTCCTAATAATTTATAGGTTTTTAAAATGAAAACTAAACCACATTTACAATATTTTATTTTTAAAATATGAAAGCATCAGTTGTATCTGACATATTCATTATTTAAAAAAAGGCTGTTAATTATTGTGTCAAAGCATACCAGGAATAATTGTATATATAAGTGAAATTACCATAAGGGTAGTTGCTCAAAGTTGAATATGATAAAATGTCATTGCATGCATGACAATTTAACAAGCTTAAATAGTGGAAGCTATTTTTTGGACTTAGTTCTAACCAACCGTTTTAATATAATTTAATTGATTAGTTATATGTCTGAATGTTACTGCTGGTGTTTAAATAAAACTTACATTAACAAGAAACAGGGGTAGCTTAGTTGTTTGTTTTTTTATAGCCTACTTGTTTACTCTTTTCAACTACTTAAAATATTCTCTAGTAATCACATTAGGTCTTTATTTATCATATAAAACCAGATAAGTCATTTCTACATTGAGATAACAGCGACCCAATAAATTATTCAAAGCTGACCCAATTTCCTCTGTACCATCTTGACAACAGGTGCTCTATTGTAAGGTTGATTTATTGACCAGATGGCTAAAAGAAAACTTCTCAATGGGAAATTCTCAATCTTTGTTGTGTTTAGAAAGATAGTTGAGTATTTTTTCTGCCTATAAGACACTGTAGTCGAATCTCAAGTGTGTATCCCACAACCTTCAAAGGTCACTCTTCCAGAGGCCAGCTGCTTTCCTCTTTGCCAGTGGGGGTAAATGGTGCCTGATTTGACCCTTACACTGCTTCAATGTGTGACCTCTTTCACCCCATTCTCCTCTATACTCTAAGCTCACAAAAAAAAAAAGATTGCCTTTGGTGTGCGATCATTCTCCATATCAGGTAAGTGTCCAACTAAGCTTAGCTGTCAAATAGTTAGTAGTGCTTCTATTCTGTCCACACCAGACTTGAGGTTGAATTGGACATTGACAATCTTGTAGCATGGAGAAAACTTCACACAACTTGAAAACAATTGCCAAAATACCTTAAGGGACTTAAGCAATAATTGAGGACTGGTTCAACTAGTGAGCCTAAAGAACCTTACCCTGAGCTATGTTAAGTACTTGCCCATAAATAGGACAGACACACACTGGACTCCTACATTTCACATGCTATTCAATCTGTCAAACCATTTCTTTTTGTAGGCCTCTAATTATTCCATATCAAACAGAAAAAAAAACTGGCTAGAGATGAAAAATACATTTTAAAAAAGCAGCATGTTTTGATTTATCCTGGACCCTAAATAGCTGTGATGCAATCAGTAATTACTATCAAAGACAAAAAAATGAAAACAAATGGGATGCTGTGCACTAGTTTTGTTATTTTGCTAAAAGCAATATATCTGTTAAAATCAATTTTATATTTTATCTATGTTCTTCTTACAAGTTAAACACAGTAAATTGTAAAAACATAATATGAATTTTATGAATATGAATTAATATGAATAATATTCACATTCTGAAAAATAAAATCTATTTTACTCTTAGTTTTACATGTTTTTTTTTTGTTTTTCTTTCTCTCAGGATTGTGAATTTGATGCTGCTGTCTTCTGTCCTTTTGTTGTGTCAACAATAGAGTCTCAATGTAGACCAGGTGAGTTACATTTCCAATTTGACCATATGCTCATCTTTTAGTGCATATCACACATTTATTGTCAGCTTATAATACTTAAAAGTGGTTGTGACAGATTTGTCAATATTTTTTGCCTAATCATTTTACTGTTGTATTTGTTGTTGCAGCACACACACACCCCCACCCCCAAGGGTGAAAGCTGGTGTGAGTTTTGTTTAGTCTGTTTGTCTATCTTTAGTAGATCTCAGAGAACTACTGAAAGTCTGATTTCACTGTACTTCATGCTGAAAATAGGGGCAACTGCTTCTTTTGGTCTTTTGAAAGTGAATCCTTTTGTTACTGTAAATTGCAATAAGTGTTGTTTTCTTCCATACAAATGCGCCATTAAAAAAAGACATAGGCTTAGTTACATGCACAGCGCATTGTGAGCGTGTAATTGTGTTGAACAAGGGAGAAAAAAAGATACAGAATTATACATCAACACTATTGATATTCATCTTATCAAGATTAAATTGTTTAGAAACCTACCAATTTGCAGTTCCGTGTATTCATTATTATAGAGTCTCTCATGATTAGCATATACAGAGAATCTTAATCTCGAGAAGATGTGTATATATATATATATATACGAAAGGAAATAATTATTTTTATTTTTTTGGACAATAGTCATAGCTAAAGTTAGGATCATAATGTTATTTGTCAAAATGATGTAATTAAAATATTATAAATGTTAGTTTCTGGTGCTTCAAGTACACATTTATGAAACACATTCATCCATCAAAAATGTAAATTGCTATTAAAATTTTATTTGGCTTACATGTTTGCCCATGCTTAAAAATATAGACAGAACTGTCCATGGGCTGCATTGCTTAGCAAACAAGAGCTGCTTTTTTTTTTTTAAATTGTTTCTGGAGGTTTTATAGTTTACAAAAATCAGTTTGTCTTTATATTATTATTATTATTTTTTTTTGATATACAAACAAAAATGAAGTTAAGTTATAAATAATCAATAAATTTTGGTTAGTTAGAGTAGATGTTTATGATGAATCAACTAGTTTTTTCTTGCTACTTTCAGATCTTCAGTTGAAAAAACTTGACCCCAAAGTTCAGAGCGAGACGGTAGAGCGAAACAAACTAGCTTGGGATAAACTTATGGCCAACACTCAGAGAGAGAAGAATAATTTAAAGCTGCTGAAAGCTGGGTGGCCTGTAGAAGAAGACTTAATGAAAAGCAATGTTCAAAACAAAAGGTTAAACAATAGTGATGGGGACAGCAGTGAGAAATCCTCTGTCATCTCTGCCTCTACTACAGAGTCTGACAGGAGTGACTTGATGTCAATAGGAAGTAGTGAAGACGCCGAGGGCGGTGAGGGGATAGCGCCCAACCGTGACCTGCTTCCTATGGGAGACATGCTAAGCTATGTCATCGAGCCCAGTCTGATACTGAATGCCAACCTTCTCTGCCACTCAGACAAACAGGACAAAAATGAGAAGCTGAATTCCGAGCTGACCTCTTCCTTAAACAGCAATCCTTCGTTGATCTTCCCCTGTATCATCGAGGCTCTCCATTGGGCCGGTCAGGGAAGGGATAGCACCGTCCAGATCTCAGACCAGTGCGCAGTCCCTCATCCAGTGCCCGCCTTTCTTCAAGATGCCGCCCACATTCAGATATTAGCCACTGGGAGTCTCAACTTTGTTGGTGGGGTACTGGACGTGCTCACATCCATAGACGGAGATGTTTATTTGTAAAGAGTTCCTTCAACCAGAACCTGTTTCATCCACGTTATTCTTACCTCCAATGCATTTCAATGAGTCAAGTCAAACTGAAGTTGATGTTAACATACAGCACCAATATGTACACATTGTAATTCCTTACTCCACATTTTTTATGAGTAATTTTTAAAAAAGACTCTTTTTTAACAAATCTATTCAATAATTCACATAGTTTAATCTCTTTCTCCCTCTGCTTTTTTATTTGGACACATTTTACACAAAAAAACAACTTGTACATTGTTCACCAATACTGCTGTCATTCCTTTATCGAAATATGTTTGTTCATTTACTTCTTGAGGCGCTAATTTTTCCATGAGGTTCTGTAATTTCTTCATAGGCTCTCTAATCAGTTCATAAGACTATTTTTTCATAAAGCTCTGTAATTTCTTAGATGCTCTCCAATCTTAAGGCTCTGTAATCTCTCCTTGTGGAGCTCCCTTATCTCTTCATGAAGCTCAGTAATTTCTCCATGAGGCTCTGCAATACAGCATTATTTGGAGACTTGTTTGAATCTCAAAAGTTTTGTCTTCATACTTCTTGACCAAAAAAAAATTTTTTTTTTTTTTTTTTTTTTAATTTTCTTGTTCTGTTTGCATAAAGTCTTAAAAAATGGAGGGGGGGGGGTATCAAAATATAAGCTGAAAAAAAATTGTGTACTTAAGTCAACGACTAAAGATTGGTGAGGTGTATTTCATTGAACTGTATGTTTATGTTACTGTACCTGTTCCTATTGGCCTGTAGTATTTATGCCAGTGATTCTGCTCAAGCTACTTGTTGACCCAAGCATGCCATACTCAATTTGTTCTTGTGTCTGTCGATTCAGTCCCCCCGGGAGGCTTTAAGAAATCATTTGGGGAAATGGGGTTAAGAAACTTAGAGTTGGAATGAGGTTGGGGAAAAAATGTGTTGTGATTTTATAATTTAATTTTGTGTGTGTGTTCCCTTCATGCCAGCCAGCAAAGGAAGAAAAGTTGTGAGTTGTTTTTTTTAAAAGGTTGTTGAACTATATAATGCACAAGATATGCGTAATATAACACAATGACAAGCTATATTTGTATTTCATGCTGTGTTGCTTATCTAGTTCTATTTAAAAGTTTTCCACTTTTCACATTATGACATATCTTTGTGCAGAAACATTTTTTAAAACTGAGGAATGGTGTCAGAAGGTGAATCTCTTTACCTTACCTGAGAGGTCAGTCCATTTCAGCCGTGGAGCAGAATTTGTCATTGTGTTATTAGTTGGCTTTGAAAAATCTTCAGCCATAAAAATATTACGGCCATCATGGCCGATTCTGTTCATCTAAAGCATTTTTTGTTTCCCTGTATACAAAGTATGTAGAGGCACAACATATTCTGTAGTGTTTGATTTTGTATGTGGGAATTGTTGTCAAAGTGACCTTTAAAAAAAAAAAAATTTGTTTTTTAAAAGTTTCAATTATGTCTGTAATTTTATTTTGGAACTTTCATCAGCGTGTCAGCTCTGTTCCTCTGTACACTTTGTGTGTGCAAATAATACTCACTAAATCTGGCAGGCTCTATGCACTAATAAAAATGACATGAAACTTGCCAGCCATTTTGTTTTGATGCTTCATCCTCTAGTCCTTTATACATCTTTGCAGACCTTCATTTCAATCTCTTGCTAAAAGCAAGAAGTTTTCACTGCACATTGTTCTCTAAGCACATCATTTTCTATCAAAATTACTGGCACTCATTGTTACTTGGTACAACTTTCCAAAATACAATTTTTTTTTTTCTTCTCTCAATGTAACTCCACAAAAACTTTGGAACTTTGTTTAAGGATAATTTCTTTGCTGATATTAATCATTCAACCTTTGTTGTATACAATGTTTAGCTGTTGGTATTTGTTATTCCTTATGATGTGCATTTGATTTGTTTTGCAAATTGTTTTTAATTCCAAAGACTGCTGCCTTTTTTTTTTTTTTTTTTTTTTTTGGCTTTGTATTTTGCTTATGTTGTGAAATGCAGCTTTTCCAAAAAAGGACTGGTATTTAATATTTGAATTAATTACAGATGATTTTGAAGATAACTAATTGTCCTCCAAGCACAGTACTGTATGTATGTTTTAAAACAAACTTTGAAATCAAAGACTATAGTACCTGGTACATAGTTTAGAAACGTACATAATAAATTATTGCTTTTTAGAAATATTCACTTTTAAAAAAAAATTACTTTAGTTTTGAAAATTTTTTGTCAGAAGTGGGGCTACATTTCAGGTGGAAATTTTAACATTTTTATTCTGTGATCAAGTGTTTCCTGGTACAAAAATGATTCATAATAATAATACATTGAAAGCTCGTAACGTTATTTGCTGCATGCCTACATTTTAAATTAATAAAATAATATGGATTGAAATTTTTTGTTCTTGTTTCATTTTGAAGTCAAAGGGGAAGGAATCGAGAGAATGATGTGATTGTAAAAAAAAAATCATGACAGTATAGGGTAATCTCCCTTGAGTGTAACCACTCCTAGGACTTGGTAAATCTATTACGCTTTAGATGCTACTTACAGAGTCCAAACCTCCTGCAGGATTATGGGAATGACAACCAGCAGGTTATGAACCCCCCGCACCACCAAAACGACAGTCAATTGCGTATACTAAGTTGATGTATACTGTGAGTTAATGTATACTGTTTAGCAGAGTTGAAGGTTTGTGTGTGGATCGTAGTGAAGTAACAATTGGCAACCTTTATTGCCATGTCTAAAATTCCAGAAAAATGAAAGTACCATTCCATCCGCTTAAAAACTTTATAGTTTCTCGCAAATCTATAAGTCAGCAGCAAAGACTTGGCTTGCCTAAGGAGTCTAGGACTGAAACAGTTATAAAATATAACAGAAAATTGTTAACTAATACTTACATCAAGTACAACAAATTTTCTTTGAAATACAATTATATATTGTTTTTTTGTGTGTGCTGATGAAGCATTGAATCTGTTGCAAGTAGCATTGGTTCAGCAAACGTCTTCGGCAAAGAAATAAGTTTTGTAGGCAAAACAAAATGTTTGGGTACGACTGACCAGCGACTCTTTCTTTACTGTCACATTTTGATTATCTTGGTGACAAACTTTTTACACATATTTTGTTCACTGTTCTTCTGGACCTTCCAATACTCTAGGCTTCACTGGTCGTGCGGGATGGCAATGGCTCCCTGGTCATGCGGGATGGCTCCCTGGTCATGCGGGATAACTCTCTGGTCATGTGGGATGGCTCCCTGGTCATGCGGGATAACTCCCTGGTCATGCGGGATATCTGCTGGTCATGCGGGATAACTCCCTGGTCATGCTGGATGGCTCCCTGGTCATGCGGGAAAACTCCCTGGTCATGCTGGATGGCTCCCTGGTCATGCGGGATAGCTCCCTGGTCATGCGGGATGGCTCCCTGGTCAAGCAGGATGTCTGCTGGTCATGCGGGATAACTCCCTGGTCATGCGGGATGTCTGCTGGTCATGCGGGATAACTCCCTGGTCATGCGGGATGGCTCCCTGTTCTTCTGGACCTTCCAATACTCTAGGCTTCCCTGGTCATGCGGGATAACTCCCTGGTCATGCTGGATGGCTCCCTGGTCATGCGGGATAACTCCCTGGTCATGCGGGATGTCTGCTGGTCATGCGGGATAACTCCCTGGTCATGCGGGATGGCTCCCTGATCGTGTGGGATAGTTGCCTGGTCGTGTGATACGCGCGCTGGACTGTCGTTCTGACTTCTCGATGGACCTGGGTTCATACCCTGCCTGCTGCCATCCCCCGTCATGATGCGGGAAGTTTCAACTCTGAAGGGTTTTCAGCTCGAATTTGAGTTTTTTTGGCACATCTGCAGACTTAAGGCCTTGTCGTGCCCGTAATCCCTAAAAGGTTACTCTCCCTTCATACCACAAGAGTTAACTTTTATTTAGTTATTAAAAACAAGGTCTATTCACAGTTAAAATAGTAAAGTTTGTAAAAATTTAATAATTTAGTAAAAATTATAATTTAAAAAAATATTATATGTTCACAATTTCACAAATCTAATCTTCGCAGACAACCCAACCTCCCGGACAAAGGCCAGTAGCTTCCCAGTATCCGAAGGAACATCCGAAACATGTCAAACATTTTACAGACTAGAAGTCTCGAAAGGTCTGGATAGTTACAAGCTCGTGACCTGTAAGGAGACACAGACGTAGCCTACAACCGCAGAGGTTTTGTTTTGTCAAATGTTTTAGTCCAGGATCTATGAAAGGGAGGATATCAGCCTTTAAAGCCTTCACTGACATAGAATTAAATGATCAGGGCCGGCCTTAGGCCACTGCTACTTATGCGTCCGCAGTGAACCCCGCACTTTCATAGGCCCCGCGCTAATTCTAGGTGTAGATTATTAAATAAAAACATAGTAATTTATATAAGATAACAGTTTTTTTTTCGCAGCCTCCTGATATTTTAGGGCCTCCTGGAAATCTCATGAAATTGCAAAATATACGAAAAAGTCCTGGAAATCTGAAATCATTAAAATCTCCTGAAAACTCATAAAAATCTCTTGAAAAAAAATAGACAAAATTGTCAATTCTATTCGCGATTTAAAAAAAAAATGGTATGTCAGCTTTCTTTTTTATCCAAAAACGATATTAACAAAATTAACACGTGTCTCAAAACTACGTTAAATGTCTTTCTAGTCTCAAAATCACTTGTAATGTTTCAAGTAATATAAAGTATGATTTTATTGGTATTTCCCAAACAAATGGTAAATAAAAATATCAGCTTCATAAATCAAGATATGTTGCATTCATTATAATATTGTTGTATCCCTGCCTTGCACCAGAACTTGTGGTGCGCCCGAGCGCACTAGTGAACAGGGAGACAGGAAAAGACAATTGGGATAGATCCGGCTGCAGTGTTATGGTCTATTGTTGTTATGATTCGAGAACGTCCTATGAACTGTAATGAACTGTGTGGAAGACCAAGGGCGGCACTGGGAATGTGTCGGTGGTCTGCAGTGGTAGTTTAGAGGCAAGTAGGACATTCTGGGACTTGATAGCTGAAGTCCATGCCTGTTAGTTTATAGTGTTAATAAAGCCTAGTTTATTGTTATCAACTGCCTTTCGTTGAGTTGCCTACTTTAGAAGTTATTACAATATCATAATAACATAGACATAAATAAATATAGACAGGAAAATGTAACTTGAAAACATGTATATCTATTGTATTCGGTTTTCCGAATTATGAAAAATTAAAAAAATTGCATGATCTTCAACCTTAGAGATTAAACAACATTTATAGACATAAAGTACACACAATTATAATTCACAAATTTTCATCACATAAAACTCTTTTATTGGCCAGTCTATGTTTATTTATGTCTATGCATAATAACTAATACGTTAATATAAAAAAAAAACAATCAGACAGACACAACTTTGGATGAAGACAATGTAATGAGATATAATAATGAGTGATTGACGATCCTTGGGAAGAGGCGCTCAATGCCCGGGGGCATAGGTGATGGCTAGTCGTTTCTGAATAGCATAGGTGATGGCTAGTCGTCTCCGAATAGCCAGCTTAAGTCTTAGTTTGTCATTGTTCTTAGTATCAGAACCAGCGTGTAGCCTTGTCATGGATTTGGACGCTTGTAGGCAGTGCGTGTATACATTTGCCCAGATTGGTATTGTAGAGACTAGTGTCTTTTCTTTGGGAGTAGCGCCTTTTCAAGTCCTATCATTGGAGACTCGATTGCAAGCATCAGCACGAAGGAAGCTAGGTAGGTAAACAGCAGGATGCCGAGATAGGAAATCACCTGAAAGAAAGTTTAAAAACAAGACTTGTATATCCAACCAAAGACGTCATTTGTAATTACAGAAACAAACATTCGGGTGGAAAAAAAAAGTTCGTGACTTCATTAATTTCAGGCTTCAAAAACAATTTGAGACTTCAGAAATAATTTCAGATTTTAGAAATAATTTCGGACTTCAGAAATAATTTCAGAACTAATTTCACATTTCAGAAAATTTTTCTGACTTCAGGAACAATTTGAGACTTCACAAATGAAACTATAACGTTCTAAGTATAACCAAGAAGGATGGAAGGGTTTGGACCAAGTACCTGATCACAACTCGAGGTGCATTCCACACTACCAGACAAATATCCTTTTAGCTCACACTAGGGAAACATTTTGCCCAGGAGACATAACAATGATTACGGTATAGCCTAATATATCTGAAAAAAAAAACCCGGAGTTTTTTTCTCTGTGTGGTTAATTAGCTTTTAGTTATTTTTCCATGTCAAATTTCTTGGAAGATTGTTAGAATCATTTTCGAAATATCCGACCAGTGTCCAGGTTCCACCCAGTCTGAGCCCAAGCTAAATGGGGAGAGGGGGGGAAGAGAAATACGTGTGTATCAATAAAGGCGTTCAATGCAATACTTACAATGTTTGTGTCATTTAGACTGTAGAGGGTTTCCTGGTTACCAAAGTAAATATACATGACAGTGGGGTGAATGAGGTAGGCCATGTAGGTCAAGCGACTAAGTGCTACAAATGGTGGCCAAGACAGCAGGGCATTGACTGGACCTGAAGTAAAATAACAAAAATACTTTGCATGTTGTTTTTTTTTAGTCAAATAACTTAATAAATAATAAAATACATGAAAAACTCAAACAAAACTTTAAAAGGAAAAGCACATTTTCAGATCCTACCAATTCAAAGTGCAGATTTCTAATTTTTACAGAGGGGCCACTAGGATGACTAACCATGATCACATCTTTGATACTTCATCTAATTCTTATGTACACATTTCATGGCTTCGTTAGGCGTTTTCCTTTATAGTAGTACGAAGTTATGAAGACATTGGTAGTTCTTGTGGACAATTATTTGTGAGACATTCTGGATCTAAAGAGACTCTGAGATTTCCCTTTCTCCCATCCCTTGTACCCACAGGACTTGTTGACTTTGTCTGGTGGGCCGTTTGGAGACCACATATGATCTGTCGACCGTCTTTCTCCATTCCCTTATTATAATCTCGTTCAATGATTCTTATGTTGCCTTCCAATCACCATGTCTGCCTTTTCCCCTGTACTTAAAAACAATCCTAAAACTAAGGATCATGTGATGATGAGCGCCTTCAGCATGTAATGATGCTACATGTTAATTAAAAAGCTTTTCGTTTAATAGATCTAGCATGGTGTTGTCTGAAAGACGTTATGTGACAGAACCGAGGGTATATTTTCTGTCCTAACAACCATTTCTCTTCGTCTCTGAAGGCCATACAGTGTCCAACGTCACTGGAATCCCATAGTCCTTTTTGCTCTTTCACAAAATTCGCTGATGATGCGGCTCTTCTTGCCCTGCTCTCAGAGAGGTCATACGTAAACGAATATTTTAGAGAAATAAACCACATTGAAAGGTACTGTAAAGATAATTTTTTATTATTAAATGTAAAAAAAAACAAAGAAATGATTATCGATTTTCGTAGGGAAAAGAAGGAAAATGATATTGTAACTGTAGCTGGAGAGACCATTGAAATAGTGCAAACTTTTAAATACCTTGGTACTATCCTAGACAATAAATTAAATTTTACAGCAAACACAGATTATATCAGCAAAAAAGGGCAGCAAAGACTACGATTACTGAGAAAACTGTCCTCTTTTAATATTAGCGAAAAGGCCTTGGCTATGTTTTATCACGCTCACATCGGCAATATTTTACATTTTAATATCACTGCCTGGTATGGCAATCTAAGCACTAAGAATAAAAATAAACTCCAGAGAATCCTAAATGCTGCTGGTAAGGTCATTGGCAAAAAGCAAACCCCATTAGGGCAGCTGTTTGAGGCAAACATCCTCACAAAATCTAAGAAGATTCTAGAAATAAAAAATCACCCTTTGGGTCAGGATTTTGCTATTTTACCATCACAAAAGAGATACAAGACACCGATAGCAAGGACAAACAGACACGAAAACTCTTTTGTTCCTCTGGCAATCAGATCATTAAATAGAAATAATCTAATGTAAACTTTTCATATGTTAATTGTGAGTGAGTCTGGTGTGAATGTACATTTTTTTAAAATAATGTTTTGTTTTGTATAATGCACAAATTGTAAGACAAATTTCCTTACGGACAATAAAGATTATTTTATTATTATTATTATTATTATTAAAAAGCCGCTCACATTAGGGGCATGGGGACGTCTAGTTTTGTTGGCAGATGCTTTGAATTGTTCTGTCTTACTTTGCGTTGATGATATCTTGTTGGCTTCAAAGCTAGAGAACCAAAGCTCCACAACAAGAAGAATCCCTGATTTAGAACTAATTTATTCTCAGGATAGAAGTGTGGATTGCACTATGGAGTTGGGCATGGTGACAGAACGGTAAAGTGCTTACCTTTAAAAATTGTTCAGTCTCAAGCGGGAGACTCGATAAAGCCTGAGATTTTAACTTTCAAATTGATCAGTCTAAAGCTGGAACCTCGATAAAGCCTGGGATATCTCAAGCTGCAACCTCGATAAAGCCTGGGATTTTAACTTTCAAACTGATCAGTCTCAAGTTGGAACCTCGATGAAGCATGAGATTTTAAACTTAAGGATTTTTAGATCGCCTAGGAATCCAACCAACTCAAATAGATACCTGACCTAAGTTTGACAAAGACAGTCAGTCGTTGAGATGTCCACAAGGCAGTCTTGGAAACCGTCTGCCATAAAGAAACATCCTTTTCCTCAAGGGTGGCGCGGTGGTCGAATGGTTAAGCGCTTGGCTTCCGAACCTGAGGTCCTGGGTTCGAATCCCGGTGAAGACTGAGATTTTGAATTTCGGCATTTTCAGGGCGTCCCTGAGTCCACCCAGCTCTAATGGGTACCTGACATTAGTTGGGGAAAGTAAAGGCGGTTGGTCGATGCGCTGACCACATTACACATTGCTCGTTAATCGTTGGCCAAAGAAACAGATGACCTTAACATCATCTGCCCCATAGATCGCAAGGTCTGAAGGGGACACTTTGCTTTGCTTTTTTTTTTCCCTCAAGGTCTGAGACGGAACTTAACTGTCGTTTTCCCTTTCTTCTAACCAGACAGTTCTATTACGACATTAAGTGGATCACATTTGGTGGCTTAAGTATAGTGACTAAACAGCCACGTAACCTTACAGTGAAGTTATTTATTGTAAATATTCATAATTAATGTTTATATCTCACGACATAACTGATCAACACCTACCTCCGTAGCCGGACACACAGGCGATGACCACCCAGCATACACAAACTCCCCATGCTGATCTGGCCACAGCGTTGTACAGGGCGGCGACAGCCACACTGCTGGGATTCTCCCCACTGATGTCGCCCCTAAGCCCATAAACTATGGCCAGTGCCGAAGCTGTGCTGACCAGCCAGCCAGAGAAAACTGTAAACTGGGAAGAAGGCGTATATACATTAAACCTTTTCATTAATGTGTTTCAAGAACTAAAAGTGACGCAAAGGATTTTATTTAAACTATAGGTGCTTTCGTCACCTACATTTTGTTAGATTTAATAAGTTTAGCATAAAGATTAACTCTCTCCATCTTGATAGTGACGCAGTACATTTTACGACCATAGATATAATAGATGCCTTTTACGATAATCGATACAATTACGACCATGAATTAATAGATACATTTTACCGTGGATACAATGGACGTCTTTTAAGATAATTGATACATTTACACTATGAATATAATAGATAGGCCTACATTTTAAGACCGTGGATATAATGGATGCCTTTTACGACAATTGATACATTTACGACAATGGATATTATGGATAATTTTTTTGATGGAATATATTTGAATGGATACATTTGAAGATCAAGGAGGTGATGGATAATTTTAAGATTAAGGACTTAATGGATGCATTTTACGACCATGGATATAATTTATCACGTTCAAATTCTCTGTGAAAGTTTTTGTTTTAAGCAACGGCAATTTATTTACTATTTACACAGTTTTCTTCACAAAACTTCGTCGTGAATAATATGATAATGTCATAAGCTGCAAAAAAGATTAATCTAACACTTCACAAAAGTCACTGATTAAAATTATATTTACCTTGTCCATACGAACGCGACCATTGCCGACGGCCAGTAAATAGCCCGCCAGAATACCAACAACGTAAGGTCCAATCCGGCAATATGGAGCAATGTAATAGTATGAGAAATAATTCAATGATCCTGGCCTGTAAATTTAAAGTAAAAACTACTAGATCTAGGTTTCCATTTATTATAGCAATATTAACAAAATGTTTTATGGATGCTATGACAGTCCTAACTAGTTACATATTTGATAAAATTAGTAAAGCTCATGAATTTATCTGTAACTTTCAATAAATAGTCGAATAACACTTATAGATACAACATAGAGAATTTTTGTTGTTGCAACTTTGCACAAAAGTTAGGCCTATGTCACTGTGTGGAAAAATATCATTCATCCTTTATATAGTCATTATAAAATGTCAATGTTCTCTCTCCCGCCTGTGGTCCCGTCTGGCCACCAACAAGAGTCCTCCAGGTGTCTCGTTCTGGGCTAATCTATCCAACCGTCTTGCTCAACTACTTTGCGTCTGCATCCAAATCTCGAAGCCACGTATTTCCGGGTCGTCACCTCTTTCTCTTTCCTTAGAGGTCCAGGAGAAGGCTTGTCATGTTGAAGGCAGGGTTGTAAAAGGTATGGCCTACCCATCACCCCCATCTTGAAGGATATATAATTCAATAGGCTGCTGCATTGTAGTTTGTCAAAAACTGCTAAGTGAAGTGGTGAATTTGGTGTATTCTATCAATAAAGTTGGGTACAAGTTTAGCTATTTCTTTTCTTAAAAAAATTGTTTTCAATCTGGTGTGAGGACCCCTCCCCCCAATTGAAGCTCTAGGCCTCTGCCTAGTTTGCCTATGCCTAAGGTCGGCCCTGCTCGTCTGGTTAGTGGCGGCCTGGCGGGACATTCCATGTGCCGAGAGTGATGTTGGTCATGATGGAGACCATGGCCTTCAGGTCAGTCGCTTCCAAACTCTGGCCTTCACTGACCGGCAGTCATACAGAAACAGCTCTGCACGTTTTGAAAGACTTACTCGGATTTGACGCTCATGCCAAGTAATGTTGTAGTCCAGCCATTATCAGACGACAGAACGCCTGCTGTAATCCACTGTGCCAGTATAAAGATGCTGCAACTGATGAAGCCAGCGTAGCGGTGACTGAAATAAACAATTCAAAAATTTTCACAATTACATCCATTTTATATTAATTTAATGCTAAGCACGTATGTTATGTGAATTAGGGTTATTTAAATCACTTCA
>JADKLZ010076009.1:0-16997 GCA_021533235.1 Biomphalaria straminea | reverse complement strand
TTGTTTAGAACCCATTGTACTATTTGTACGGCGAACGAAAAAAAAGAGGGGGGGGGGGTAAAGTTTACGTATAGAATAGAGATCAAGATGTAATCCAGATCTCTACTACTAGTAGTAGTTACTAGATCTAGAATCTTTCTTTAGTATAGGTATAGACCTAGATCTATATTATATCTAGATCATGAGTAGAACTATCCAGAGTCTAGAATACTAATATGAGTATGAAAATCTAGATCTCTAGGCAGTCTAACGACTAAGTACTCTAAATTAAAGTCTTGAGTTGAGTCTCTACTAACTAAGTCACTAACTCACTAAGTAGAGCATAGGCTAGGCCTAGATCTAGATCTAGACTCTATATATAGGTCTAGATCTATTTATATTAATTATATAGATCTAGATTTATTTTAGTAGGATGGCTGATTCAGTGATTGGTCCCAGGACCAGCCCGGGTTCACTTATATTAACTTACAGTTTTACTAAATTCCTAGTACAGTTACAGTAGTAGATCTAGATCTACTAGATTATACTAATTATAGATATCTAGATCTATCTGAATCTATCATTTAATCATTATATCATACACATTAAATAATTAATACTTAGAATACTTCTAAAGATCTACAGACTACAGGATTAGTAACTCATTAGAAAGTTAAATAATAAAATATTGACCATAGACGCCATAGTCACATAGTGACATACACCTCAGATCAGATGATCATGATTATCATTTAATCATTCATTATTATCTGTGGACTGGATAAATGACACCTCATGAGTTAAATCCCTGTGACTGTGCATAACCATCTGAGGGGCTGCCCCTTTCACCTCTCTGGATAGCTGCCCTTATTATCAGGTAAGGTGCCCTAGTCTTTGTGGATCCCTCCACTTCCTGAGGCAGCAGGTTTGATTTCGGTCCTACCCGGGTTACATTTTATTTCCCCGGTACCCACCATATCTGGAGGACATCCCCTTATATTTGCCACCTGGTGAGGCGCTCGATGGGAGATCAATAACTCCACACAAGAGAATCTAATTACACACTTCCTAATTAGATTTACACCCTACACATTTCACATCTAGATATATAATATATATTTATGTTCAATCTAGTATTCTAGTCATGCATGTTAATCGGTAACTTAAATTCTGCCAACTCATTAGAATCTAGATCTATAATATATATATATTCTAATATATTATATAATTTTAAATCATGGTTCAGTGTTTTAATAGTTTATGAAATGTATTATCATTACGTTTTAAATTCTGTCCTGAAGTCTGAAGCGTTTCTTAAATTGAGAGATTTACTGTTGGTGACATAATAATGTCTAATAAAATCATCAAAAGTGATTAATTTTGTTGGTCATTAATAAGGTTACTGTGCAAATTTAGAGTATTAAAGCTATCTGCACTCCTCATAAGCTCATTAAACTTCAAATCCAAATTATATGTACAAGGCTTAATTTGTTCAGGTTATGGCATGTCAAATTGAGCATCAAGTCTTTATCGAATCTAGATATAGGCTTATATTAATATAGAGATAATCTATCTTTAGGTCTTTGTGATCTAAATGAACTGAGAACAAAATAAATTTCAGCCCTTATTTAACTAAGTATGGTTTATGGTAAAATGGTAATAATTTATATATAATATTATTTTTATGAAATGAAAGAAGCTTGGAGTATTTCATATCATGGTAGACAAAGTTGTTGTTCACTAGCACTTATTTCCCTTTTGATGTTAATGCATATTTTCGGCAAGGATTTTCCACTGGGTTATAAATGTGTCTTTTGACCTTTCGAAGGCTCTGGCAGATGGGTGCTCTATATTGGAAACATCTTTAGAAGGATTCATGAAGACTTCCAACAAAGATGCCTGTGCTTCCTCTTAGGTATATGTTGACAAAAAATACATTACAAAAAACTGGGATTTATTTTGATTTGATTTATAAGTTTGGGGTATTCTTTGAAAAAAAATTACACTCAACCCAAACCCGCAGACAGCAGTTCAAAGTGCACACAATATCACTAGTGCCATCCATCTTGTGTTCTGCTGAGCACCAATGTAGACAGTATAGAGTCACTAGCTAATGTTCAACAGTTGTATCTCATCATATATCTCAGATGACAATAATAACCTCTTCACCACTTGTGTAAAAATGACCTAAGTATGCATTGAAATATACCATCTCTTTGGTTCAACAAGGCTCTTTCAGATAGAGATCAATTTTATTCCAGAAAGCTGTTGAAACTCTTAACACCAAGCTTATGTCTTTGAGGGGATGGCATGAACAAACCAACCGGCTCAAGTATGAGGGGAAAACCCATCTTATCATCCCTATGGTCAACCGCTTCATCCATAGGTCTGGGCTTACGGTAGGTGTCTGTTGTCTGCATACCTTTATACTTCATTTAAATAAATGACTCAACATTTTTTTTTTCTTCTTTTATGTAAGACATTGGTAAAATTAATATATATATACATTTTTAATTTAATAAGATAGATTACAAAAAATGGACAAAAATATTAGCCTATATAGAATAGGCAACATTTTGTAAGAATTCTAGATTTTCTGCATGTAATTACTTCTTATAATCTATATAATAGCACAATATGCCCCCGATGAGATAATCTATACACATGATTCACATCTTTTTTTGGGTCATTCAGCTCATTTTTTTTTCTTTGGATAGTAAAATGTTAAATCTCGGATTCATTTTACTGTCCACAAAATGCTCTTGTAAGCTATAGGCAACTGGAGGTTGCGTCATATCAACCTTTAGTGCAGTTAAAGACCAAGTGAAATGATTAACATGCAGTTTTTAAGAGCTGAAATATGTAGGATGTTTTCATAAGCTGTTGCAAGTCTTACATCTAGATTTTATTATGTTTTAAATTAAATCCACATTTGTAATGAACTTTATTTGTTAATGCATTTATTGGTTAATGTTAAGCATATGATTGCAACAAAAAATATCTGTATTACATTCCTATCCATCTAGGGGGATTGTTGCTAAGTTGTAAAGCATTTGGCTGCCAACGAGTCCTGAGCTCAAATCCTTTTGGAATCTTTGGAGGTCTTCTAGTCCACCCAGATCTAATGGGTACCTAACATTTATTGGAGAAAATTAAAGGCTGTTGGTTGTTGTGCTAGCCACATGACACCATTGTTAGCCATAGGTCACAAAAACAGGTGACCTTTACATCATCTGCCCTATAGATCATAAGATGTGAAAGAGGTACCGGGTACTTCGATTTGTACTCTATTCATGTCCATCCAATCACTGGCCTTTAGATATGTTTCATGGTAATAATTTAAATGTGTGAAAAGTTATTATGATTGTGGAAATTTTAAATACATTATTGCCAACAGTGATCAAAACTAACTTTACTTAAATGTGTTCCCTTTAGTTTGACATTTTTTTAAAATAACATGTGAGGCCCAATGTTAAACACATAGAAAATGTCATTAATGATTCATGGCAACAATTTTTGTTTTAAAGAATGTTACATACTCCTTGAGAAACCCTTGTGTATATATTTCAAAGAGAATATTTAAAGATAAATCAATAACTGTTCTCTTTTTTTCTTTTTTGTTTGGTTTTTAAACTACAAGTCTACAATTAATAGATAAGTGGCTTGTTTTGTGTATGTTTGTTATTAACTAATTTTTTTTGTAAAGGAGGTGGGGATGTCTGTGATGTTACTTAATTTGGAGATGATGTGATGTCCTTTGATTTTTTTGTTTGTTCTGTTCTGCTCTATTCAAAGTGATAACCCTATTTGTTTTGTTGAGTTCAAACTGATGTGCACACACTATCACTAGTGCCATCCATCTAGTGTTCTGTTGAACACCAATGTAGACAGTATAGAGTCACTACCTAATGTTCAACAGTTGTATCTCATTATATGTCTAATGACAATAATAACCTGTTCACCACTTGTGTAAAAATTACCTAAGTATGCCTTGAACTATACCATCTCTTTAGTTCCACAAGACTCTTTCAGATAGAGATCATTGTGTGTGTGTGTGTTCTGATATATACATATGAAGTCCTTTTGGTTCTGTTGTATTCAAAGTGATGTCTTTTTGTGTATCCTTTTTTTTTTTTTTCACCAGTTGTCTTTTTATGTACTTTAGTTTAATTGGTCTTGTGTAGTTTGTGTATTTCTATATTCTGTCATTGTCTGTCTTAAGTACACGTCCTTGTATGTCAGTCACATGTCCAATGGTATGTAGTCATAAGTTTGAGATCATAGTCCAGGCCTAGTCAGGGGGTAAGGAGAATATTTAACCAATACAATTTGACTCAAGTTTGGTATGCTTTGTGTCATTGTCTTTTCTCACAGACTCAGGAAGGGTTCTCGATGAGGGGGCCCCATCATCAAGCTCTGCTGATGGGGGTCACGCAGGGGGCCTAACCAGCCATCCTTCTGAAGGGGTCGCTTCTCGATAGAACTATGTTTATAAAAAAAAAAATGATCCAGGACAGCTGGAGGGAGTACCACTGCTGCACAAAGGCCACTGGACTCTCAGCTAAATGGCCAACTATTCACTGCAGATGAATAGTGTGTGCAGCCCATGCTGGGACCATAAGCTTAAAGAGTGGTCTTTTATAAGGTCCACATAGCAAGTAATTCTTTTTAATCATGTCTCTATGTAGCCTTTATGTACTTAAGTCAACATAGACTTTTTAGTTTTAGTGATGTTTTTAAATTATTTTTTTTTTTTAAATTGTAAGAACTTGTGTAAAAAAAAATGTGTATGCATAAGAAAAAAGCCCCTTCCGTTCAAACAAGATAAATAAATGAATAAAAGCCATACAATTTGAAACATATTATACAGATTTAGATCTACTTTGACACCTTAACTGTAGTTATCATTACACCTACTAAAACCGCCAGGTCTGGTAACTTAAAGATGTTTGAAATACAAGACTTTCGCGGGGTGGGGGGTCGTTCCCTCTCCCCTTTGGTACGGCTGAAAATTCCTTCTGGTTACGGGCCTGTGCACACTTCCTAGTGTGCGGCACTCGTTGTTGGTAGATCTATGAGTGTCATGTAGGTTGACTGTGAAGCCGGGGGCAGAGAGAGTATCATCAGAATGCTTGCTGTAGTGGCGTGAAGTATATTTAATAGATAGGCTAACATTAATCTGGTGGTGATGTCCTCATCCCTCCTCCCCCCCTTTTTTTTTTCTCCGTGCGTTCACATGACCTTGACACGGAGGGCACGGTATCGGTTGAGTGTTAGCGTGTTTACACACACACTCGTATTGTCTAGTCCTAGTGTGAAGTAGATACTGGCACATTGTAACAATGGAGAAAGTGGGGAGGGCTGGGGTATGGTTAAAAAAAAGATTTGAAAATGTTTTAACTTTCCTACATGAATTTTATACAACTTGTAACTGCTTAAAGACCGTCATTTCTTAGTAGAAGTAAAGAGAGATTTAAAAATGGTTTTAACTTTTCTGCATTAATTCCTGTTCGGCCTTTAACTGCTTAAAGACCGTCATTTCTTAGTAGAAGTAAAGAGAGATTTAAAAATGGTTTTAACTTTTCTGCATTAATCACATAACATCCTTGTAACTGCTTAAAGACCGTCATTTCTTAGTAGAAGCAAAGAGAGATTTAAAAATGGTTCTAACTTTTCTGCATTAATCGAGAACTGTCCTTGTAACTGCTTAAAGACTGTCATTTCTTAGTAGAAGCAAAGAGAGATTTAAAGATGGTTTTAACTTTTCTGCATTAATTCAACATAGTCCTTGTAACTGCTTAAAGACCGTCATTTCTTAGTAGAAGTAAAGGGGGAAGGCGCTAAATTGTTCAAGTTATAACCAAAAGCACATACATTAAAAATATTTTATAATGGTGCCAGCGTAAACATCAACCATTCTCTCTCTTTCTCTCACACACAAAACATAAAAAAACCTATTCTCTAATGTGCTAAATTCTTCTGTTCGTGTTTCACCATCATCTTACTCGTCTCGGCGTGTCCCGTACACACACATGCACACTTCTGTTTTCCTTACTCCATGGACTCACTTCCTAGATGGGCTATTCAACGTTGCTGTACGGCGTGGCTATAAGGAAGATAACTGGCTCGCGTTTCTCACCCACCAGACAGACAGTCCCTAGACACGAGAGGATGGTTAATACACATTGGAAATTAAAAATCGATAGTGTCTGGCTATGCTTATTAGCCCTTTGTAAATCCACCCCTCCCCCATTTGTTTTTTTTAAAAAGGCCTACACTTGAAATATTCGCGATTTTCTTAAATATGAAATAAAAGTATGTTTTTTTTTTGGGGGGGGGGGGGTCGCTGGAAAAAGAATTAAGTTAAAAAAAAAGTAAAATGTGTGAAACTTTTCTTAACAATATCTAGTCATCACGTAGGCTGTATTGGGGGAGGGGGGATAAAATGCTGGCTTATGGTTTATGTATATAATCATGCTCTGCTGTAGTCAAGTCACAGGAAATACTGTACTCATCCTTTTTTTTTTTTTTTTGAAGACAATGCCTCTTTTATTTCAAAACTGGCCATGTCCCAACTCTGCCATTGACACTTTTATCCAGCGACTTTTGTTTGAAATTTTTTGCTATGCCATAGTTGGTGAGATAACTGCAGTTAAGACTTCTAGTTTTACAATAGAAATCGTCTTTAAGAGTTATCAGATATAGAAATATTTACTTCAAATGAACCTACTTGTTACCTAGACCAAGGTCTGTCTTTACACAATGGCAGTAGAAACTATCAGCTACAGATATAGAAATATTTACTTCAAATGAACTTACTTGTTACCTAGACCAATGTTTATCTTTACATAATGGTAGTAAAAACTATTCCTTTGAGGATAGTTGTGTCCCCTTGGTTCATGGCCAATTATTTGTTTGTTTTGAACAGGATGAAGAAGTAGACAAGCTGTGCATGATCCACATCACTGGGACCAAAGGCAAGGGCTCCACCAGTGCCTTTACAGAGAACATACTTCGCAATCATGGCTATCGTACAGGCCTCTTTACATCCCCTCACCTGGTGGAGGTGCGGGAAAGAATCCGCATCAATGGCCGGCCCTTGTGCAAGGCTAAGTACTGCTATTACTTCTGGAAGGTTTATAACAAGCTTAAAGAAACTGAAGAGGTAGGCACTTGGCCCACCAGTGTTTTGTTTTTTTACCACTGATATGTAGCCTACATTGTTGTCATGTTTTGAGATTGTGTGTTAGGTGGAATATGTTAGCTCTCTTTAAACAAGTAATAAGATCAGTAAAAATAAAATACTTTTCTCATTCCCTGTTATTTATTTTTATTTTGACTTTTTTTTTACAATCAATTCAATCTAATGGTAATATAGATTATATTTTTTATGTTTGATGCCTCTGTTATTCACACTTACAATCTTAAGCATAATTCAGCTAAAAAGTTTTAAGGAAAGCAGATTTGTATATCATGCATGAAGAGTAGACCTACCTTTTAATGCATATATTATATTGACAATTGTCAATATGTTCAAACTATAACAACAGTTTTAGTTCCAAGCCTCACTATGAGTAGCCCAACCCTAAAAACTATGTTTAGGATTAGGACTTACGACTGTTGTTTTATTGCAGGTTGGAAGTCCTATTGAGGAAGGCAGAAGCATGCCAGCCTATTTTGCCTTCAACGTTGTTTTGTCCTTACATATATTTCTGAATGAAGGGGTTGACATTGCCATCATGGAAGTTGGTGTGGGTGGTCTGACCGACAGTACCAACTTTATCAGGCACCCTGTTGCTTGTGCCATAACATCCTTAGGCTTGGAGCATACTGATGACTTAGGGGACACCATTGAATCCATTGCATTCCATAAGTCTGGCATATTTAAGGTAGGAATCTTTTCTTAGAAATAGTTTTTGGAAGAAAGTTCAAAATGGCTTCTGTTTCTAACTGATATCGTGTGTTTGTTTTGAAATAGAAACATTGTCCAGCATTGACAGCACCTCAGTCTGACTCTGCCATGCAAGTTATTCTAAACAGAGCCAAAGAAATGGAGGTAAGTTTTCATACAGTAATGTCTTTTAACATTTCTTGACAGCTTTTCCAAGGATTCAGACTTTTATTAAAATATTTTTGATACAAGGCCTTAAAATTGTTGACACATCACACAACAAAAAACACCCAATGCATATAAACAAGACTGAGCAAACTCTGGCACTAAAGAAGACAACCCACTTCTCATCTGGCAGTGCCCACTGTATGTTATGAACCCTTTGTCTGAAGAGGTAATGAAAGAATACAACTTCACCCTGAGCATTGCCGGAGATAAGCAAAGACACAATGCTGCTTTAGCCATCCAGCTGTTCCACCTTTGGGAAGACTATCAGCATAAAAGTGAGTGGAAAGCAGCAAAACTAGTTTAATACCAAAAAAAAACCTCTTCACATGGCATTAACTCTTTCTCTCCGTAATTATTTACCACATTCTAGTGAAATCAACGATGGTATCGTCGATTAGGAGGGAAAGAGTTAAGATACGCTTTGATTTTTTTTTCTTGTTTCATTGGGTTGCATTTTAGGTTGTGAAATCTGCTGTATTTGGCTACTGTTATTGTTATTACTGTCATTATATTTTTTTTCTTTCTTTGCATGTGATGGTTGGGAAAGGGAAATAATCAATTTTGACTGTTTGCAGAAATGCATCCCAGAGTGCCTAATGACTTGAGCGTTGGTGAGATTCCAAGACTGACATGTACTGAGCTTGATAGTGCCACCGTTGTTGGTTTATCGACTTGCAAGTGGCCTGGGCGTGCTCAGGTGATCGCTAAGGACAGCATCACTTATTACATCGATGGAGCCCATACTAAAGAGAGTATGGAGGTATGTTGGTTAGATCTTTTTTTTAGTCTGAAAGAACTTTTTACATTGAAATAGAATTTTAGTTTAGATTGGATTGTCCTAGTTTTAAATTGTTTAACTTCTGAATAGGAGAATCACTTTTCATCCAGACATTAAAGATTTCAAATTATTCGGCTCTAAATTCAAACAATAGAGTATAGCTATGGACTCTCACTTAAAAATCAACAGCAGTTTATGAAGTCTATTCAAACATTGAAAAGACTTCTTTAGTAAAGAATATATATGCATATTTAAAGATACATATTTCAGCAAGAAAAGAATGCATATTGATAGCAGTTTAAATTTCTAATAATCTAATCAGGAGAAATAAAGAGTGATACTGTCTTATTAAAATGTTCCAGCTGTATGTCTTTTTTAAAAGTGGTGATGGAAATGTTTTATTTATTATCTTCATTGATTTTTTAGACATTTTTTTTTGTTTCTATTCCAGCTGTGCACCTCCTGGTTCTCTGAAGTAGCTGACAAGGAAAAGGCTTCAATTGATGGTAAAGTTGTAAGAGTTTTAATTTTCTTCACTGCCCCAGAAAGAGACCCGGAAGCTTTAGTCTATCCATTACGTGTAAGTCATTGTTTAGCTTTTAAATTTTACTTAAAGTTTCCCCTTTCAGACCTTGTGGTCGATAGGGCCAGATGATGTAAAGGTTAACCGCCTTTACTTTTCCCCAACTAATGTCAGGTACCCATTAGAGCTGGGTGTACTCAAGGGCGCACGAAAATCCCGAAATTGAAAATCCCAGGATTCGAACCCGGGACATCTGGTACAGAAGCCAAGTGCTTTACTGCTCAGCCAGCGTGCCCTCTAATTAAATTTTACATACAAAAGCAAAATGCGCAATAAGAAAATGAAAAGTAATTATCTGGTTCATTAAACTATTTCCTAATAATTTATAGGTTTTTAAAATGAAAACTAAACCACATTTACAATATTTTATTTTTAAAATATGAAAGCATCAGTTGTATCTGACTTATCCATTATTTAAAAAAAAGGCTGTTAATTATTGTGTCAAAGCATTCCAGGAATAATTGTATATATAAGTGAAATTACCATAAGGGTAGTTGCTCAAAGTTGAATATGATAAAATGTCATTGCATACATGACAATTTAACAAGCTTAAATAGTGGAAGCTATTTTTTGGACTTAGTTCTAACCAACCGTTTTAATAAAATTCAATTGATTAGTTATATGTCTGAATGTTACTGCTGGTGTTTAAATAAAACTTACATTAACAAGAAACAGGGGTAGCTTAGTTGTTTGTTTTTTTATAGCCTACTTGTTTACTCTTTTCAACTACTTAAAATATTCTCTAGTAATCACATTAGGTCTTTATTTATCATATAAAACCAGATAAGAGTCATTTCTACATTGAGATAACAGTGACCCAATAAATCATTCAAAGCTGACCCAATTTCCTCTGTACCATCTTGACAACAGGTGCTCTATTGTAAGGTTGATTTATTGACCAGATGGCTAAAGAAAACTTCTGAATGGGAAATTCTCAATTTTTGTTGTGTTTAGAAAGATAGTTGAGTATTTTTTCTGCCTATAAGACACTAGTCAAATCTCAAGTGTGTATCCCACAACCTTCAAAGGGCACTCTCCTGCTGTCTCTTCCAGAGGCCAGCTGCTTTCCTCTTTGCCAGTGGGGGGGTGCCTGATTTGACCCTTACACTGCTTCAATGTGTGACCTCTTTCACCCCATTCTACTCTAAGCTCACAAAAAAAAAAAAAGATTGCCGTTGGCGTGCGATCATTCTCCATATCGGGTAGGTGTCCAACCAAGCTTAGCTGTCGAATAGTTAGTAGTGCTTCTATTCTGTCCACACCAGACTTGAGGTTGAATTGGGCATTGACAATCTTGTAGCATGGAGAAAACTTCACACAACTTTAAAACCATTGCCAAAATACCTTAAGGGACTTAAGCAATAATTGAGGACTGGTTCAACTAATGGGCCTAAAGAACCTCACCCTGAGCTATGTTAAGTACTTGCCCATAAATAGGACAGACACACACTGGACTCCTACATTTCACATGCTATTCAATCTGTCAAACCATTTCTTTTTGTAGGCCTCTAATTATTCCATATCAAACAGAAAAAAAAAACTGGCTAGAGATGAAAAATACATTTAAAAAAAGCAGCATGTTTTGATTTATCCTGGACCCTAAATAGCTGTGATGCAATCAGTAATTACTATCAAAGACAAAAAAATGAAAACAAATGGGATGCTGTGCACTAATTTTGTTATTTTGCTAAAAGCAATATATGTTAAAATCTATTTTATATTTTATCTATGTTCTTCTTACAAGTTAAACACAGCAAATTGTAAAAAAATAATTTGAAATCACTCATTCACATTCTGAAAAATAAAATCTATTTTACTCTTAGTTTTACATGTTTGTTTTTTTTTTGTTTTTCTTTCTCTCAGGATTGTGAATTTGATGCTGCTGTCTTCTGTCCTTTTGTTGTGTCAACAATAGAGTCTCAATGTAGACCAGGTGAGTTATCTTATCAAGATTAAATTGTTTAGAAACCTACAAATTTGCAGTTCCGTGTATTCATTATTATAGAGTCTCTCATGATTAGCATATACAGAGAATCTTAATCTAGGAAAGATATATATATATATATATATATATGAAAGGAAATAATTATTTTTATTTTTTTGGACAATAGTCATAGCTAAAGTTAGGATCATAATGTTGTTTGTCAAAATGATGTAATTAAAATATTATAAATGTTTGTTTCTGGTGCTTCAAGTACACATTTATGAAACACATTCGTCCATCAAAAATGTAAATTGTTATTAAAATTTTATTTGGCTTAATGTTTGCCCATGCTTAAAAATATAGACAGAACTGCCCATGGGCTGCATTGCTTAGCAAACAAGAGCTGCTTTTTTTTTTTTTTTTAAATTGTTTCTGGAGGTTTTATAGTTTACAAAAATCAGTTTGTCTTTATATTATTATTATTTTTTTTTTTTGCTATACAAACAAAAATGAAGTTATATAATCAATATAAATAATCAATAAATTTTGGTTAGTTAGAGTAAATGTTTATGATGAATCAACTAGTTTTTTCTTGCTATTTTCAGATCTTCAGTTGAAAAAACTTGACCCCAAAGTTCAGAGCGAGACGGTAGAGCGAAACAAACTAGCTTGGGATAAACTTATGGCCAACACTCAGAGAGAGAAGAATAATTTAAAGCTGCTGAAAGCTGGGTGGCCTGTTGAAGAAGACTTAATGAAAAGCAATGTTCAAAACAAAAGGTTAAACAATAGTGATGGGGACAGCAGTGAGAAATCCTCTGTCATCTCTGCCTCTACTACAGAGTCTGACAGGAGTGACATGATGTCAATAGGAAGTAGTGAAGACGCTGAGGGCGGTGAGGGGATAGCGCCCAACCGCGACCTGCTTCCTATGGGAGACATGCTAAGCTATGTCATCGAGCCCAGTCTGATACTGAATGCCAACCTTCTCTGCCACTCAGACAAACAGGACAAAAATGAGAAGCTGAATTCCGAGCTGACCTCTTCCTTAAACAGCAATCCTTCGTTGATCTTCCCCTGTATCATCGAGGCTCTCCATTGGGCCGGTCAGGGAAGGGATAGCACCGTCCAGATCTCAGACCAGTGCGCAGTCCCTCATCCAGTGCCCGCCTTTCTTCAAGATGCCGCCCACATTCAGATATTAGCCACTGGGAGTCTCAACTTTGTTGGTGGGGTACTGGACGTGCTCACATCCATAGACGGAGATGTTTATTTGTAAAGAGTTCCTTCAACCAGAACCTGTTTCATCCACGTTATTCTTACCTCCAATGCATTTCAATGAGTCAAGTCAAACTGAAGTTGATGTTAACATACAGCACCAATATGTACACATTGTAATTCCTTACTCCACATTTTTTATGAGTAATTTTTAAAAAAGACTCTTTTTAACAAATCTATTCAATAATTCACATAGTTTAATCTCTTTCTCCCTCTGCTTTTTTATTTGGACACATTTTACACAAAAAAACAACTTGTACATTGTTCACCAATACTGCTGTCATTCCTTTATTGAAATATGTTTGTTCATTTACTTCTTGAGGCGCTAATTTCTCCATGAGGTTCTGTAATTTCTTCATAGGCTCTCTAATCAGTTCATAAGACTATTTTTTCATAAAGCTCTGTAATATCTTAGATGCTCTCCAATCTTGAGGCTCTGTAATCTCTTCTTGTGGAGCTCCCTCATGAAGCTCAGTAATTTCTCCATGAGGCTCTGCAATACAGCATTATTTGGAGACTTGTTTGAATCTCAAAAGTTTTGTCTTCATACTTCTTGACCAAAAAAAAATTTTTTTTTTTATTTTTTTTTTAATTTCCTGTTCCTGTTGGCATAAGGCTTTAAAAATGGGGGGGGGGGGGTATCAAAATATAAGCTGAAAAAAAATTGTGTACTTAAGTCAACGACTAAAGATTGGTGAGGTGTATTTCATTGAACTGTATGTTTATGTTACTGTACCTGTTCCTATTGGCCTGTAGTATTTATGCCAGTGATTCTGCTCAAGCTACTTGTTGACCCAAGCATGCCATACTCAATTTGTTCTTGTGTCTGTCGATTCAGTCCCCCCGGGAGGCTTTAAGAAATCATTTGGGGAAATGGGGTTAAGAAACTTAGAGTTGGAATGAGGTTGGGGAAAAAATGTGTTGTGATTTTATAATTTAATTTTGTGTGTGTGTTCCCTTCATGCCAGCCAGCAAAGGAAGAAAAGTTGTGAGTTGGTGTTTTTTAAAAGGTTGTTGAACTATATAATGCACAAGATATGCGTAATATAACACAATGACAAGCTATATTTGTATTTCATGCTGTGTTGCTTATCTAGTTCTATTTAAAAGTTTTCCACTTTTCACATATCTTTGTGCAGAAACATTTTTTAAAACATGAGGAATGGTGTCAGAAGGTGAATCTCTTTACTTAACCTGAGAGGCTAGTCCATTTCAACCGTGGAGCAGAATTTGTCATTGTGTTGTCAAGACGACACTCTTATTAGTTGGCTTTGAAAAATCTTCAGCCATAAAAATATTACGGCCATCATGGCCGATTCTGTTCATCTAAAGCATTTTTTGTTTCCCTGTATACAAAGTATGTAGAGGCACAACATATTCTGTAGTGTTGATTTTGTATGTGGGAATTGTTGTCCAAGTGACCTTTTAAAAAAAAAAAGATTGTTTTTTAAAAGTTTCAATTATGTCTGTAATTTTATTTTGGAAATTTCATTGTGTCAGCTCTGTTCCTCTGTACACTTTGTGTGTGCAAATAATACTCACTAAATCTGGCAGGCTCTATGCACTAATAAAAATGACATGAAACTTGCCAGCCATTTTGTTTTGATGCTTCCTCTTCTAGTCCTTTATACATCTTTGCAGACCTTCATTTCAATCTCTTGCTAAAAGCAAGAAGTTTTCACTGCACGTTGTTCTCTAAGCACATCATTTTCTATCAAAATTACTGGCACTCATTGTTACTTGGTACAACTTTCCAAAATATAATTTTTTTTTTCTTCTCTCAATGTAACTCCACAAAAAACTTTGGAACTTTGTTTAAGGATAATTTCTTTGCTGATATTAACCATTCAACCTTTGTTGTATACAATGTTTAGCTGTTGGTATTTGTTATTCCTTATGATGTGCATTTGATTTGTTTTGCAAATTGTTTTTAATTCCAAAGACTGCTGCCTTTTTTTTTTTTTTTTTTTTTTTTGGCTTTGTATTTTGCTTATGTTGTGAAATGCAGCTTTTCCAAAAAAGGACTGGTATTTAATATTTGGATTAATTACAGATGGTTTTGAAGATAACTAATTGTCCTCCAAGCACAGTACTGTATGTATGTTTTAAAACAAACTTTGAAATCAAAGACTATAGTACATAGTTTCGAAACGTACATAATAAATTATTGCTTTTAGAAATATTCACTTTTTTTAAAAAATTACTTTAGTTTTGAAATTTTTTTGTCAAAAGTGGGGCTACATTTCAGGTGGAAATTTTAACATTTTTATTCTGTGATCAAGTGTTTCCTGGTACAAAAATGATTCATAATAATAATACAGTGAAAGCTCGTAACGTTATTTGCTGCATGCCTACATTTTAAATTAATAAAATAATATGGATTGAAATTTTTTGTTCTTGTTTCATTTTGAAGTCAAAGGGGAAGGAATCGAGAGAATGTTGCGTTTGTAAAAAAAAAAATCATGACAGTATAGGGTAATCTCCCTTGAGTGTAACCAATCCTAGGACTTGGTAAATCTATTAGCTTTAGATGCTACTTCATAGTCCAAGCCTCCTGCAGGATGACGGGAATGACACCGGGCACCACCAAGACGACACTCAATCGCGTATACTAAGTTGATGTATACTGTTAAGCTGAGTTCAGGGTTTGTGTGGATCGTAGTGAAGTAACAATTGGCAACCTTTATTGCCATGTCTAAAATTCCAGAAAAATGAAAATGTACCATTCCATCCGTTTAAAAACTATTTCTGGGATCATTTAGAAACAAGGGTCGCCCTGTGTGCTTATAGTTTCTCGTAAATCTTGAGTCAGCAGCAAAGACTTGGCTTGCCTAAGGAGGTTAGGACTGAAACAGTTACAAAAGATAACAGAAAATTAACTGATACTTACAACAAGTACAACACATTTTCTTTGAAAGACAATGATAAGTTTTGTTGTGCTGATGTAGCATTGAATCTGTTGCAATTAGCATTGGTTCAGAAAAAGTCTTCGGCAAAGAAATAAGTTTTGTAGGCAAAACATAATGTTTGGGTACCACTGACCAGTGAGTCTTTCTTTACTACCGGTATCACATTTTGATTATCTTGGTGATACACATATTTTGTTCACTGTTTGTTCTTCTGGACCTTCCAATACTATAGGCTTGCAAAACTATTTCTCATGTGTTTACAGTACTGTCTTTATTTCCCATGTGTTTACAGTACTGTCATATTTCCCATGTGTTTGCAGTATTGTCTTATTTCCCATGTGTTTGCAGTACTGTCTTATTCCCCATGTGTTTGCAGTACTGTCTTTATTTCCCCTGCCTTTGCAGACTGTCTTTTTTCCCCTGTTTTTGCAGACTGTCTTTAAAGTCTTATTTCTCATGTGTTCCAATACTGTCCTTTTACCCACGTGTTTGCAGTACTGTCTTATTTCCCATGTATTTGCAGTATTGTCTTATTTCCCATGTGTTTTGCAGTACTGTGTTATTTCCTAATATATTTGCAGTACTGTGTATTCCCTATGTGTTTCACAGTGTTTGCAGTATTGTCTATTCCCAATGACCGACAGGTCTTTATTGAAGTCGCACATATTTTCAAAGGGTTTACAATGTTGTTTATTTTCTAAGGACTTGGAGTACCGGAAATTTCCTATGACATAAGGGCATGCAGTATCCAATTTCCAATGTTATAACAGATATTCATAGGCTTGCAGTCCCGTGAATTTCGTATGACCATTAGATCTCTTGTATAATCAAGCAAATACTCTTGAAATTTGAAAATGACATATATCCTAAAGGAAGTTACTGCATGAAACATTCTAAATACATGGTGGAGGAAAAGTGTATAGACCAAAGCAAAAGAGGAACATATTGTATTGGGAATAGGAGCCTTCAAGAAATAGATGAAATATAACATCAAATAAATTGAGAACGTTTAAGAAGAGGCTGCAGCAGGACGTATTTTTAAATTGATTTTGTGCATTGTAGCCTATGAATAATTTTCGAAAAATTTAAGGGGATTAAATCCATATATATGCGTTCACATGTCTCAAGTAGCATTTATTCCCCTTATTTCAATATCAAACAAAATAAATAATCAGCGATATCACGAACTATCGCACTGGGCATCATACACCCTAGCTATTCCACTGCATTGGTTCATACCTTGCACAGTTCACGCATAGCTTTGGTTCACTGTTTACCTCGCTGTGAGGAGTAAGACGAGAAGCATTCTGTTCCAGCCTGATCGTTCGGGATTGCTCTCTTGTCGTGCGCGATGGCACCCTGCCTGGTCATGCGGGATGACTCCCTGGTCGTGCGGAATGGCTCCCTGATAGTGCGGGATGTCTCCC
>JADKLZ010076005.1:0-16271 GCA_021533235.1 Biomphalaria straminea | reverse complement strand
TATATGAAATTATTTAACCGAGCAAGGCTCGGCCACCTGATATTAATTATAATAAGGCTTGACATCAAATCCGAAGATTAATGAGGAATCTACACCGCTCTGCGCAATTAAAGTGTAAACAATTTATTAAGCACTTAAAACGCAATAACTAATCATACATCGGTACATTTAATTTCATTACTTTCCTTCCATAGTTCTATAATAAAGCAATCTTCAATAAGATGGTGCGCAAATGTTTAATTAGGTCCATTGATACTTTAAAACTCGTTCTTGTTTGCATTGTAGTAAGGTAAGCCTAGTGACATAAGCAGCGTTTTTCCCGTTTACGTCATTGAAAACTTTCATTCATAAATTCTCCATGTCATTCATAAAACCTTCAAACCAAAATAAATTTTTCGATAATGAGACATTTTTCAAACCGATATAACGGTCAAACTCGAGTTTTCCCGATGTGGCCAATGAGTTGAGAATTTTTTTCTCACTAACATTTAGATACGTTGAAATTTTAAAGAAAATCGTTAGAGCCGTTTTTGAAATAGAAGATATATGTATATACAAGAAATGCTCGCTTAAGAGTATAGGATTGTGTTTCGTCTCAAAACTGTCCTGGTTAATCACAAAACTTTCACTTTCTTTGTTCAAACTTTCTTTCCATTACACACAGACATGTTTTTAAGGATTTGCAGAAGAATCTGTTTATCTACACAAACGAATACTGACCACATTAATGACCCGGGTTATGACATTTTTTTACCCTGGGTAGTTCCCACACGCTTGATTATCCATGGGTATCTTGGTAGCAGTGACAACCCGTTGGGGAGAGTCTACAAATATTTGTGGAGACCGATATTGATAGAGACAAAAGTTTACTTAGAAAATTCTATGACAATGTAAGGAGACAAGAGAAACATGTATCAATAAGCATTAGTTCTGTGAATACAAACAATGGACTTGATCTTCTGACCTGCTGGGTACACGCAGAAAATAAACAACTGAGTTACACTACAGAAGTGTTTACAAAATATGAAGTTGTATATTGTAATAAAACATTTTCTGTCTCTATCATAGTTTGTTTTGTTCTATTTCACTTACACCAAAGATAATCTTTTCAAATGATAACAATACAAGACGTCTACCTGGCATACAGTCTAGTGACAAGTCTATTGTAACTGTACGCGTGTGGTTTTGAAAGAATATATGTGTACACAGCTTATATCAACTCACTCTGTCTGTCTGGTCAAAAAGTGTGTACACGCTATTTCTCAGATTGTTTGATTTTATTCATTCAAAGAAATGCTTCAAGGATTTTTTGTAAGCCCAAATTCGATATTTTGGCGTTAAAAAAGCATGCACAATAGTGAAATGGTGAACTTAGGGTATTAAACTAATCCAACACTTTCAGCACCAATTTTACAAAGCATTGAATACATATTGGCTTGGGATTTTGTCTTTGTCTGAATGTTTCGAAATAATGCCAATTACAATATTCTTCCTTTACTTTAAAGTTTTGAGAATGACATGTATGGAGGATGTTAGCCTTTTGTCTTTTACTTGTTAAGATGTCGCGAACTGAACTAAAATTTAGAGGAAGTAAAATTGAATGGACCACCCCTACAAAAAAAAAGTAGTATCATATTTTTTAAAAGTAATATTACTAAAGCTTTATGTGTAATGACTAGGCAACAATGTTCTGTTATACAATTATACTATCTTTAATATTCCTATAAAGTTAGGCAATAAAATCTAAAGTATAGTTAAAAGCAAAGTTTTCTTTAACAAATGGAGATGCGACAAACAGATAATATATACTAAAGAAGAACATAAAGACTAAGTTAGTTTCTAAACTTTTACTAACATCAAGTTTGCTATATATAGTTTGCGCTATATTAATGAAATTTTTATCATGGGAGGAGAATGGATCAAGGAAGGAGACAGCCAAGGGAGGGATGAGACAAGGTTGAGGTGGAACAAGGTTGAGGTGAGACAAGGTTGAGGTGAGACAAGGTTGAGGTGGGACAAGGTTGAGGTGAGACAAGGTTGAGGTGAGACAAAGGTTGAGGTGGGACAAGGTTGAGGTGAGACAAAGGTTGAGGTGTGACAAGGTTAAGGTGGGACAAGGTTGAGGTAGGGCAAGGTTGAGGTGGAACAAGGTTGAGGTGGGACAAGGTTAAGGTGGGACAAGGTTGAGGTAGGGCAAGGTTGAGGTGGAACAAGGTTGAGGTGGGACAAGGTTGAGGTGAGACAAGGTTGAGGTGGGACAAGGTTGACTTCAATCAAAAATGTTACAGACGGGAACCTGTAGGTAGGTCATAAAATATGAAGTACGACTTTTCTATTTTTGTTATAAAACAGAGTAAATTTGTTAGTATTATATATACTTAATACAACTAACTATTTGTAATTTTTCAAATTGATAACAATAATTAGATGTTATACAGACTTTAGGACTTCAAAGAGAAACTCTAAACTTTACAAAGACAAAAAAAAGTTTTATAAATAATAAAATATTTAAGTTATGCATTATTTGTACATCTTTCGAGTTTTAAATAATATTCTTCTTTTCGTTTTAGGAACGACTACCTTCCTATGGTGAGCCTATATTCAAAAAAATCAGCCTAGACTTTATTACTTTGCACTGGACACGTCTTTGTCTTGGCTTGTGAAGTGAGTGTCGAGGTCTGAACAAAAAATGTTCACCTACATAATGTACATGTGAAGTGTCGAGATCTGAACACAAAATGTTCACCTACATAATATACATGTGAAGTGTCGAGGTCTGAACACAAAATGATCACCTACATAATGTACATGTGAAGTGTCGAGGTCTAAACACAAAATGTTCACCTACATAATGTAAATGTGAAGTGTCGAGGTCTGAACACAAAATATTCACCTACATAATGTACATGTGAAGTGTCGAGGTCTGAACACAAAATGTTCACCTACATAATGTACATGTGAAGTGTCGAGGTCTGAACACAAAATGTTCACCTACATAATGTACATGTGAAGTGTCGAGGTCTGAACACAAAATGTTCTCCTACATAATGTACATGTGAAGTGTTGAGGTGTGAACACAAAATGTTCACCTACATAATGTACATGTGAAGTGTCGAGGTCTGAACACAAAATGTTCACCTACATAATGTGCATGTGAAGTGTCGAGGTCTGAACACAAAATATTCACCTACATAATGTACATGTGAAGTGTGGAAGTCTAAATATGGTAATTAGACCTTAAAATATGTGGTCAAACTAATATTATGTAATTAGGAGATGGCATTGAAATAAAAAATTTATTTTATCATTATTTATCTACTTAATTAAAGTAACTATTTGATAGTTTTTTACTTGATAACAAGAAATACATGCCATACAAACTTTACGATTGCAAAATAAAACTACATTTTAAAATACAGTACAAAAAAGTGTGACATAAATTACAAAAACATAATATATTCATTTTATGTACATCTCTGATGTTTTAAATGATATTATTCATTACTTTTTAGGAAAAATTACAGTGTGCTTGTCATAAGTTCCGATGTGAAGGCTCTTCGAGCTCCAAGCGTGTAAGCCTGTCAGGAAGAGGCTCATTTCAATGTCTTGGAAAAAAATTAAACATTTGCCTTTCTGATGTATCTGGCAGTAGAATACATGGTCATTATCAAGAGTTATCACAATTTTCAAGAGACATCGCCATTTTTAAGAAACTTCGCCATTTTCGAGAGGCATCGCCATTTTGGAGAGACTTCGCCATTTTCGAGACACTCGCCATTTAGAGAGACTTCGCTATTCGATAGACTTCGCCACTTGGAGAGACTTCACCACTTTGAGAGACTTCACCACTTAAAGAGACTTCGCCTTTCCAAGAGACATCGCCATTTATTAAGACATAGACATTTATTGAGACATAGACATTTATCGAGACATCGCCATTTCAAGAGACATCGCCATTTCAAGAGACATCGTCATCGTTAAGTTGTACTGAGATTCTACGCATTGGCGCCTTCTTGGACATCGTTATACGCCAAGGAAATAGCAAGTGCCTGTATCACTACAACTAACTTATTGGACTGATCTTATTATTTTTATATCTGGTATCTTTTTGAATTATTTTTGTACTATTTGACTAGATAATATTTTTTTGTATGTACACATTTTTTATTTCTATAAGTATTATATAGATGTATGCATAATTTTTTTTTTATCTTTTTTCATTTTCTATATCTGCTGAGTATCAAAGAGTGTACAAGGAGGCCGAACAGTGACCCGACACTCCAGAAGTTCTAAATTCTCAAAGTAACATCGTCGTGAGGAAAGAGTTGTCATCTCTTTCCTGACATCAGACACAGATAAGTTGAATTTTTTTTTGTCTATTGTATCGGGAATTCAGGGTCGAGTGTACATTGCCTTGTCAGTAATGGAGATTGAGGGCGGAATTATTTTTTAGTGTTAATCTTTGCTCTGCATTTTCAGTTCCCGATGGATTCAATTTTTCAACAGTTTGGGATCAGTTGGCATGATGTCCCTGACTCGTCTCGGCTGACCGTAATAGCTCGTCACGCTTGACCGTTCGTCTGCCTGTGGCGATTTGTGTCGGCTGAGTACAAATGCCTTTACTCCCAATTGTGCCACTACCGAGTTTATAACAATATATTTATCATACTTTCCAAACTCTATGATTTCAGTTCTAGTTGAAGATGTTCCAGAGACATGAAAGGAAGAAATGTTCATCTCATATATAGCGATGCTGAGAAAATGTAGTTTTTCTGACATGTCTTGTACACATTTCTAGATCAAATGTTTGCAGTCATATCTCGTTTTGTCTGAGATTTTGTACCACCTTCTTCTTCCAAGTCAAAGGCGTATGTACAATTGCTTTTATTTATATACATTAACACTTATAAACTAATTTGAATTTTCAATATTTATGATTTATTTTAAAGTTACACAAACATAGTGTTAAAAAGAATCATGTTGTGAATATCAATAAAAAATGAAGAGATTTTTGTTTTAGTTTAGTTTTGATATTAAATTATGTTTGTCAAGTGAAATTGAATATGAAAACTACTTAATATAATTTAGCATGTACATTTATCGTGAATTCATCTGGAGTATGTTTACAATTACTTTTCTTTCAACTGCATTACAAATAAATGACGAGATTTAATGACATTAGACAAGTTTAGAAAGAAAAAAAAATCATTGATTATGCTGAGTGTCACCACCTCAACGTTGGTACCATTGAGTGGACACCCCAGTTAGTATATTGTGAACCCAATTCACTACCATGTTGTGAGAAGGTGAATACTTTTAATCAGATAGACCGAAACTTTGAAGCAGTCACTAGAAAGTAGTTGGTACAAGAAGCTGATATTATTAAGTTGTTGAAGTTATTTGTAATAGACTGGAGTTATTTATTATGAGTATTTTGTGAATCATTCTATCATGGATATATTTGGATTATTTCAATATATCTGAAGTTTGTGTATCATTTTCTACAAATGGTGTATATATCTGTACTTATTAAAGTATTATTTGTGTCTGCTATATAACGAGTCATTTCCTCATTTACAAGTGAAGTTAGTACGTATAGATTATATAGAGTATTGATCCTGACGAGTCTACAATTAATAAGTTTATGAATGAACCCGCATGTCACCTCCACGCCTACAGTGAACGCAGTACTACAGTAACATTCAACAATATAAACCCATTGGTGACACTGAGCTTCACAAATGTTTCTGTTCCGATACCTACGGGAGTAAAGTCTGAACTAAGGCCCGTGTCTCTTATTCGGTCCATCAAAGCAAGTCACGTGGATGAGACTTTGTTCTTTCAGGCTTTAGATTCGCCCATGACTCCAGTGTTAAGGTTTAAGTGACAAACAAGGAAAATAAAATACTTAAAAAATGACTAACTATGGAGAAAGCTCTGCACTTACAACTAGATCTCACAATGATGCAGAAGTTTTTTCCTTCATTCAATATCAAACAAAATAAATAATTACCAATACCTAATTAACCAATTATTTAATTTTATACTTGATATAGGTAGCCTATATTTGTGTAAAGGTTTGAACTTGATATAGGTAGCCTCTATTTGTTTAAAAGTTTTAATTTGATCCGAGAATAGGTGTGGGAGAAATAACTTCAGACATCTAATGGGGAGAGAATTCAACATATTTAGCCGCATTTGTGAACATTGAAGGATCCATTTCCCTTGTATTTTCAAGTGATCACGTCTTGTCTATGGCAATGACTAAATGTACAAAGATTTACATGATCTGAGAATGGGTGTGAAAGAAATGACGTGTATAAGCCTTTTACCAGACAGAGAGATAGAGGGAGGTTTATACAGGCTTTGTTATAACGGTAGCATCAATTAACCCCACAATCCTTGACTCACTAAATGTCACGTTGAATAGACGCATTGTTTTGTAAAGAGTTTTCGCGTAGACAGAGGTATAACTAATATAAGAAAAGGCCGAAATATTAAGGAACCTATTGAGCATAGGTATTCAAAACTTTATATAACAAAATATGTTTATTTCTCCATAATTACCTATGAAATGTAGAAATATATTGGGATAGTTAAAGTAACTAAAATAAAGTTTGAATGCTTACAATGATTGTAACTGTAAAATACAGTAAATAAAATACAGGTAGGCATTGGGTTACTACGGTCTCGACTTACGTCGTTTACGTCGGCTCAGTCAGACTTACTCGGTTTTGCGACGTATGTCGAATACGTGCAGTGGCGGAGAAAAACATTTTTTTTTTACATGTTTGCGATGTTCCTTCAGAGGTGAAGATAGTTTTTACTTCCTAGTCCAAACCTCCCCCAGGACGACGAGGGATGGGAGCGGGCAGGCTTTAAACCCTCGACCGTTGATAAATCCGAATGATAGTCCAGCGCGCAAACCGCACGACCAGGCAGCAGTAGTGTAGTTCAGTACTGTACACTGTACAGTTACAAGAGGAAAACTAGTCTCCTGCATGTCATTGGGCCCTTTATTATGGCTCCCAGACTTAAGGATAAAGATCGTATCCTTGAACACTTGAAAAGATTTGCTCCAATGAAAGCGATAGTGATAACAAAGCGGCGTGGTGTACAGTATTTCATTATTAAAATTACTTCTCTGCACGATATTTTACTGACGGTGATAATTATGTAAAGAATTGGTGTATGGATAGCCTCAGTGTTTGCAGTACAGTACAGTACTATTAATATGCTACAGTACTCTGTATAAATGTAAGATCCGACTTACGCTGAGATTCGGTTTACGACGCCGAATAGTAACGGAACACTGTTGTAAGCTGAATACTACCTTTACTAAGCTTAATGTAATTAATTTAATTTATAAACAAACATATATGATAGATACTAAAAACTGTTGCGATATTCCGGAAGGAAAATTAAAGATTAATCAAATTTTCAATAGCTTTAACATGTATTTTTATCGATAATAATATGACGGACAGACTAACAGACTAAAAGCATAAAAAATGCGGCTTTAATCCTAATATATATATATATATATATATATTTACACTTTTTTTTACTCCTTACATTTACATTATTTTACTATTGTGTTCAGTGCATTGGTTATGGACAAGTTTAGAATGTTTTTTTTACTAGTTAGTAATTGTTAAATCTCTTTTGTGGACCAGTGTCGGGCGTTGAGAGGCTATATGGGAGAAGGTTTTCCAACCGCTGAGAAAATACAACCCTGCAAGAGACGGGATTCAAAATGTGAGAATCAGAGTGTTGGATACTAATGAGCTATTAAAATTATCAAGCGACCTATTGAGATAGGTATTGATCAACTTGATAGAAAAACTTGTTTTGAAAAAAATATATTATTACAATTACTCTAACCTTTTTTTTTATAAAATGGCAGCCACTGATGTGATGATAAAGGTATATATAAAGAGGGGTTTATTATATACCGATTCAAGATATTTTGTCAAGTGTAACATAATATGTGTCAATATTTATGACATAAAATGAAGGCGTCCAAAGCGCTACTAGCCCTGGCCAGACAGTTATCAACTTCCCTTGAAAGTGAGGCGTCATTTGACACTATGCTACCTAGATACATATCTAGGTGGTCTACCACGTTAAGGGGCTGTTCGTTTACTGTGATCCTTGGGGCCGACTATGTTTCATTGGGTGACTTCTGGAACATGACTTCTGTTTTCCCGAGGTTTATAGATGGACCGAAATAGGCGGCAGCGTAGGTAAATTCGTTTACCGCGTTCTGGGGGTCATTTTCATTGTGAGCTAGCAGGGCGCAATCATCGGCATAGAGAAGCTCCGTTATGACCATCTCCTTTGTTTTTGTGTGGGCTAGTAGACGTCCGACTCAGTATAATAACAAGTCAGTAAAAGCCAATGTTGCCACTGTCAGTAAGATACAGAATAAGAGAAGAGAATTTGAAAATGTATTAATTAATAAGTAACTCAACGATAATCAGAATATTGTTAATGAAATAGAAGATAAGAGTGAAGTAATTGAATGTCTTAACTAACGAGGATCTAAATGACTATGAGTATATTATTAATATGATTGAGATAGAAGATAATTGACACAAGTAATTAATAATGTCTTAACTACTAAGGAATAAAATGATAATGAGTATATTGCTAATAATGTGAGTGAGATAGAAGCAATTAATAATAATAAGGAACTAAATGATTGCAATTATATTGCTATCAGTAAGATAGAAGATTATGAAAAATCTCAAAATGTATCATTACTTTACAATGAACTCAATGATTGTCTGTATAGTATTAATGACATCACCAGTGACATACCAAATATAAGAGAAGAACGTGAAAATGTGTAAGTAACTACTAAGGAACTTATTATTGATGATTGTCAGCTCAATGACAAAAAAATAGATATTTATAATCATTTGATAAGAATATTGTAGAAAAGTAATCAATCGACTTTTCAGGTTTACCTGTTTTAGACTTCTGAGGAATTTTCTGATAATGTCATGTCCTTTACAAAATTATATCCACATAAAGTAACCTACATATGTAGGCGATCAAAAACTAGCTGAAAAATTAATTCTTCCATCTATAACTGATAAAATTTTCAAATTTGTAATAGTTATACCACATATTAAGGTATCACAATGATCTTTTAGAACTACTGATTATCCTAATTAAAAAAAAAAATAAAATTGCGTAATAAGTTTTAAATCAATAAGTAAAATGTAATTAGTGGTGTAAGATCGAAACAAAAATATTAAAATGTTTTATTTCTAAAAGTTTTTCTTATTGTTATTTATGATATTCAATTTTCAGTGGATTTGTGACGTTGATAATCTCCCGTCAGTGATATATATTTAAATTAAATAATAAAGCCTTAGTCAAACTTCAATAGTATCTCTGTTTTAAAACAAAATGTAACCTTCGTTTTAAAATGTTCTTACATTCCAAAGTTTAAAACCCAGTACACTAAGGTCAATCTAAAACATATTACAGATTTAAAATTTGATACCACTACCAACGTTAGTTAAATGTGTCGTTGTGTTGGTTACATGACATCCTCGTTAACAGTTAACCCAAAACTTCGTACTTGTAAGTTACAGATACAGTGTTAGTAATGACCCTTGTCTTAACTGAGTGGGTACAATACAAAGAGTTTAATAACTCTATTAACCTGTCTGTCTTGTAAAGAAATCTTAACAACGATCTGGATTTTAAGAATATGTTTCTTTTTTACAGGATAGTTGCATGACGAGATGAGTCACACATTGACTTGAGCTTATTGCGTAAAATATATTTCTAAGTAAGGTTTTAGATTTAAGGTTCCACCAGATTTACTCCTGCTTTCATAACGAAGGGAGATACATTTTAAATATTTTTTTCCTTTTATCGCTATAATATTGAAATCTCAAAGTGATACTAGAAAAAGGCCAGAGTCTGGATGAAAGCTTTGGGGAAGATTTTGGATAGAGCATCTTCGATTCATTTGTACAAAGCTTATATCAACTCTGTCCTCTGTCTGCTTATATCAACTCTGTCCTCTGTCTGTCTGGTAAAAAAAAGTTTGTACACGTTATTTCTCCCAGACCCAATCTCGGATCAAGTTGGAGTTGAGCACATTTGTTTCTTTTACATTACAAAACATAGATCAATTAAAGACAAGACAAATTAATTAGTTCACGATACTAAACAATTATGTTAACAATGTTATATTTACGGTTAAATCTACAGTTTTGCCAACATTATTCTGATTATCTGGTGTGAGGTCAACATGTTTATCGTATTTGCCATTTTTCTCTTGTCCTATCAATTTGAGTTTCTCAACAGGTGAACAGAAATGTATAAATGACTTCAACAAATATCATCAGGCGACAACACGCTGGAGTGCTAGCATCTTTCTTTGTGTGAAGTCTGGTCTGTTCTACACAGACATTCTGACAGATTATAAAACTGTGTTTTTTTTTTTTTTCAATTAAGTTTATCAAGTTACAAAGTTTTTTGTTTCCATATAACACAACTCTGAAGGAACTGAGAAGTCGTACAACAGCAAAGAAGTGTTATAAAAATGCCGGTCAGCTGTATTACATCACGTTGATGGTATGTGGCTATAAGTACTGGACCTTGTGCTTTCAGTCAGTATCAACATTTGCAAGATCTTGGATCGTGGTCAATTGTGCCAAAGGCTTCAGGAAATTCCTAAATAGAACGGATTGATAACTGGCATATGTCGGAGTTTCGAAGTATGCCATTTGGTACGCATGAATTAAGTCACTGCATGGCTGAAGGAAGTCAATGTGTCAGTAAGCATAGACTGGGAATCGGGAATATCCTCTAGTGGTAGCTCACCTAAAGTTTGAGGAAGAAATATGAATGTGGTTCTTTCTTTAAATGTTTTGACTCCAATTGGCCATTTTTAAAATTTGTAATTCAAAATATGAGAGTCATTGAGTTTCATATTGGTGAGTGACCTACAATAAATAGGCGTTCAAAGATTGCTAAAGAATATTACAGTATTGACTACTAGTGACACGAAAATTAAATTCGACAATATATGTATGCACTTTTGAAGTAACTTCCATAAAGTTGAATTTTAATAGAATATATTAATCACATTTTAAGTTCACATACGCTAAGAGCATTAAAAAAAATTCGTTTTTAAATGAAATACTAGTCGAGCCGTTGAGTAACATAGGACATAGGCCGCTATTTTTTTATATCTGACCGAAGTCCATTATTAGTTTCAGGCGCAAGAAGCTTCGTTGACCAGATTCCACTATTACGGATATTGCATTATGCCTTATGTTTTTAACGCGCATAAGATTTTCGCTTTCCGTATTGAATAACACCCCAAATAGGCAATTTTTATTTTTATTTTTTCAGGAAAATTGTATTTTAGATTTTAGTAATTTTTAGAGATTTCTAGGACTTTTTCGTATATTTTGAAATTTCAGGACATTTCCATAATCTTCTGGTAAGTCTGGAGGCCACGGGAAATGTGTTGTAAGTTATAAAATGGTTTAATTTAATAATTTACATCTATAATTAGTACGGTTCCTATATAATTGCGGGCCTTACTGAGGTCGCATTTTCCACTGTGGCCTAAGGTCGGCCCTGCTAATAAGCGGCGTATGTTACGCCAAGAGTCGACAAATACTTTATATTGTTAGTATTGATACTATTATCAATTAAACATTTAGTTGTGTTTAACATATCTCACTCTGTCTGTTTGCCTGTCTAGTGCAATTTTTTGTACACAAGAGCTTATCCAGGATCAAGTTGAAACAAAATTATCTGATGTATCTAACATAATATGAATCAATAAAAAAAATTAAGAAGATAATATATTATTTATTGAACATTATTTACTTTGGTTGGTTTAAAAAAATTGATATAAATTATTAATTCTACTTATTGAGCAATGTGTTTTTTATACTTTAAGATGATTTTTTTTCATAAATATATTTATAGTCAATGAAAATACATGGATCATTCAATCAATTATTAATACAATTCTGTTTTATTTAAGAAAGAGGAGCTTATATGAGTGGTAAGAAAACTTCCCCCTCAGACCTTAGGATCTGTGGGGCAGATTATGTTAAGGTCAGCTGTTTCTTTGACCAACGGCTAACGAGCAGTGTTTCAGGTAGCCGGCACAACGACCAATCGCCTTTACTTTCCCAAACTATAGTCAGGTACCCATTGTAATTGGATGAATTAAAGAGCGCCCTGAAAGTCCACAAATTCTAGATTCCACTAGATTTAACTAGAATAAAAAAGGTTGAGAACTGCTGTAATCTAGTTATTGCTTGTCAACAAAGTAGCGTCTGGTGTTAATGATAGATTAGGCTAATGGAGTTAAGTTGATATTATCTATATCTATATATATATTATTTCTCAAAGTCAACAAAAGTTCAACCGAGTAAACAACAACACGCAACAAGTAAATATGGGAAGATCCCATAGCGCAGCATGGTGTGAAAGGAAAATGGTGTATCCAAATCCGCACTATTTTGTGAATGAAAGTGGTGTTTATATAATTCTATTCTTCTCAATTTGTCAAAATTATAAAAGTATTATAAAAGTATTTCCAGATTATTGTGTCGTAAGACTATTGAAACTATAACAACAATACACAGATAGAGTATACTCTCAGGTTTCACTTTAGAAGTACTTTAGTTAACATCACAAATTACGCATATTCGTTCTTCGTTTATTAGACATCATTACGGGTTCGGGGTTAAATGGCTAATGATGTCGTGGAGCAAGATTTGACCGGGTTCGGGGTTGAATGGCTAATGATGTCGTGGAGCAAGGCTTGACCGGGGGGATCAGGGTCGATTGGCTAATGATGTCGTGGAGCAAGGCTTGACCGGGTTCGGGGTTAAATGGCTAATGTTGTCGTGGAGCAAGGTTTGACCGGGTTTGGGGTTGAATGGCTAATTTAGTTAATTGTGTCATAATGTTGGTTCCTTTCATTGATGCAATTGTTTACTTAAAACTTTAAAAAAAAGAGTGTGTGAATGTGTGTTTCACTGTTAGGATGGGAAGACTAAGTGTTAATAATTAGATGTTAGACCTAAAGAGTAGGTATTCAAAATTTATAACAGTATTATAACTATATTTTACCAAAGTGAAGGAATCAAATTTTAATACTGTTTATCCTGCTAATAAAAGTAACTATTTGATAGTTTATCACTAAATAACAAGAGATGCATGTCATACATACAAAAAGGGAAACTCTTCACTTTACAAATCAGTAAAACTGTGCGATAAAAATAATACAATAATAAAGTTATGCATTTTATGCAAATCTTTCGTGTTTTAAATAATATTCTTTTATTCCTTGTAGGAACGATTACCTCTTTGTTGCTACCTATTCTGAGGTAATTTTTTAAGATAAGAAAAAGATTTGAAAGAGAATTCATTGTCAACCGTCAAATAGCGAAGTTTCAATCCAAAATGGTTTTTGTTTCTATGAAGTTTTAAGTAAAATGAAATACATATTCCCTTTTTTTTTTCTCTTCTGTAGATCTTAGCATAAAAAGTTTAACTTGCTAATTAAAGCGAAAGTAAAATATATTCATTTGACATAACACCCGAAACAAAGGAATAAACCTTCACTTTTTATGATAAACTCCCATTTATTATTTCATACGCCAGTACATATTTGTTCAAGAACACCTTCTTCCATAGTGATATTAAAGCATGTAATGGGTAGCTTGAGTCAGCCAAGAAAACCTGTGACTTGGTAGAGTTAAATTCATTGATTAACATGCTTGACCATATTGACCTGGGGACACACGCAGGACGTATGAGTCTTCTTTTTTTTAATAACGTTTTAACATTTTATATGATATAAATATATATTTGAATAACGGATAGCTTTTGATAAGAAAGAAGAAATTAAATTATTATAGCTTTTATATAGCGCTACTTTCATGCTTATAGCATGATCAGAGCGCTTTGGTCCAATCTCATTTGTGAACCAGTGGGGGGAGGGGGTATCTAGTGGTTTGGTTGAACCTCGAGCCCCCTTCTAGGTAGCCAAGCCAAGCCAAGCTCAAGCCGCACTTAGCCTCTCGACCACGATTCCCACTAGATTTGATGGTTTGTATGTGTACTAAAAATAAACAACGACTTCAGTACTGTCACACATCCATTTGAGAGTCCCTGTTACATATAGTGACTTGTAGTCATTTGACAATTCCGTGCATTTTGCACGAAGTAATTTTTGAGTTAGTGACTGACCACGAAAAGAAGTCAGTTGATCTTAGACTCATATGGGATAAGGAGCATTGTGTATTTTCTATGAAAAGGAGTATAACTTGGAATATAATATAAATTGTATAAGTTGTGTATTTTCACCTAAATTATCTGCTTTTACTTGTGATGGCTCGAAATGCCTATTCTTATTATTGTGTAAAGTATTTTATGTAATAAAGAACTATTTCTGCTGACCCTGAGTCTATTAGTGATTATACATATTTTTGCTCTTAGAGCTTAATGCATTAGTACACCTACGCACCATTAAATCTAGTGCGTGCAGCAAGTACATTCTAATAAGGCCAGAAGAGACCCTGATAATAACACCTCATTTGCAATATCAAGCAACACCAGGGCTTGACAAGTACCGTCAAGTAAAAACGTAACGATATATTGTATTACAAAACATGACAGAAGTAATGGTATTGTCATCTATGAAAAACGCGAGTCATTTTGTGTACGAACATGTCCAACAAACCTATTGCGACACTTGGTCACAACCTCGCTAAGTGGTCGAGTACATGTTTAGAAATGTGATTTCTGACACAATCTCTGTTACATTAAAACCCGAGGTAACCATTGCTCCTGCGCTACATTTTGTCTTAACCATTGCTACCGGGCTACATTTTGTCTTAACCATTGCTACCGGGCTCCATTTTGTCTGATGATTTCAATGTCTTGCATGTATAGGTCGTCGTTACTATGACAACACTTTATTTGAATTTACATTAATGAAGGATAAATCATAGCTGGGATTGATATACATTTTGAACCACTGGCACTCACTTATAAAGCAAAGATTTAATACATCTATTAGATCTTACTTATGTGTATTATATCATTTCACTCTGTCTGTTTGTCTGTCTGGTGCAATTTTTTGTACACAAGAGCTTATCCAGGATCAAGTTGAACAAAATTATTTGATGTACCTAATAAAAGATGAATCAATCAAAAATTAATAAGATAATAAATTATATATTGAACATTATTTATTTTGGTTGGTTTAAACAAATTTATATTAATTATTAATGCTACTTATTGAGCAATGTGGTTTTATACGTTAAGTTGATTTTTTACATAAATATTTATAGTCAATGACCATGCTGGATCAATTAATCAATTAGTCATACAATTCTGTTTTATTTAAGAAAGATGAGCTTACATGAGTGGTAAGGAAAGTTCCACTTCAGACCTTACGATCTGTGGGGCAGATTATGTTAAGGTCATCTGTTTCTTTGACCAACGGCTAACGAGCAGTGTTTTATGTAGCCAACACAACGACTAATATCTTTACTTTCTCCAACTATTGTCAGGTACCCATTAGAGTTCAATGGTTTAAAGGGCGCCCTAAAAATAAAAAAAAAAAAATCTATATTCCAGTTTTCATCAAGATTTAAGTAGAATAAAAAGGTTGAGAACTGATGCAATCTAGTTATTGCTTGTCAGCCTCAAAGTAGCATTTAGTGGTAACGACAGGCTAATAGAGAAGCAAAAAGAACATATATAATGTTAAGTTGATATTATTTTAACTAATACATATAGGGTTGCATTGTTCTATGTATAGCATTTATCACTATCGTTAGAAAGAGCAAAGTAATATAGGGAATTTCCGTTGTGAAATGCAGCATTTTAGATATTGGGTTTTCTCACTAGATTAGAGTTTAATTTTCTCTGAAAAAAAAAAGTAAAAAAGATAGTATTTTTTTTACATAATTAAATTGCACATTTTTTCTACTCTTATATACTGTTATATATTGTTTTGAAATTTTCATTACCCTTATATTAAAATTATTTAAAACAATTTAGTTATATATCTGAAATGAAATGAGACAGTTTGTGTGGAAACATAAACTCGAGATCGGCCTCTAAGGAGGTCCACTCAGGCAGGCAAATATGCAGGTTTCAATATTTTCAGTGCGAATATTGGAATGAAATTATATCAAATGCAGATAACAGAGTAAATTGGAGAAAAAAGGTTGACAGGTCTTTGTGGTATAGTTAAA